>JANGFH010000095.1:14995-67770 GCA_025758715.1 Glaciozyma martinii | reverse complement strand
GGAGGAGGAGGGGGAGGAGAGCGGGGGAAGGGAGGGAGGGGAGGGTGAGGATTTGGGGGAAGAGGGGGATGCCCGATGCCGTGGTGGAGGGGTAGATGAGGGAGGGAGCGTGGAAGCCTAGTGAGCTGGCGATATAGTCCGTCGCAGCCTGTACACGAGCATCAGCGATCATCCCATCTTTGCCAGCGGCAGAACTCACCGGATCTCCACAGCAAACGCAATGAAGATACAGCGCCTCGCTCCCCTCCCCCTCCTTCGGCGCTCCTACCGACTTCCTAAACCTCCTCGGATCCAACACTCTCACGTCCACTCCCCCACCCCACGCACTCTCAAACTCGCTCTGTCCATACCCCACCTCAACGCGTTCGACCTCGGGCTTCCGGACCGCCGCGCCTGGTACCAAAGGCAGAACAGGTGCGACCTTCTTGTACCCACGGGCGACGCCGTCGGGATCGAGGAGGAGGTTGGTGGTGGACCAGAGTCGTTCGGTCCCCGAGGTGTGGATGAAGAGGAGGCGGTTGAGGAGGGAGATGATGCGGGCGGTGGGAGAGAAGAGGACGAACCCCTGCGCGAGGGGTTAGTGCGAGCGTAGGGAGAGAGGAGGGAGAACGTACGGCGTGGGGGTCTGCGGAGCTCCAGTCGTGCGGGAGCTGGATGTCGAAGCGGTGGAGGTCGCCCATGTCGGGAAGAGGATCTCTCCGAAAGTACACGCCACTGCGAAAGGAGAACAAATCAGCTCCAGCGCTCTCCACACCCTCGCTCGCAACTCACTCGTCGACCAAGAACACCATCCTCCCACTTTCCAACGCCTCCGCCGCTCCTCTCAGTTTGACCTCCTCCACCAGCGCCAGATCCCTCTCCGTCCCGATAAACCCACCAAAGCATAGCCAGTCCGCACGCCTGCACGACTCCATACACCCCTCGTCCAAGCACAGCACCACCAGCTTCCTCCTCGCGTCCACCCCATCCAGCCCTCGCACGAATTCCCTCAAATGTCGCGCGCCGAAGTGGAGACTAGCCTCCGTCGCGGTGGTGAGCCAGAGGTGGGACGGCGCGTCGAGGGAAGGGAGGGAGAAATGGGAGCCTAGTCGCGTCGTTAGGAAGTCGGCGAAAGGGGTTCGGTCGCCTGGCGAGGGGGTGCGTGGGTGGGAGGAGGTTGGGTACGGGATCGTCGCGAGGGCTGGGAGGACGGAGGGGAGGGAAGGGAGGGATTGGGACCAGCTTCTTGGACCCAAGTGTCGGACGGTGAGGAGGAGGACGAGGAGGATGGCGAGGAGGAGAGCGAAGCGGGTGGACCAGAGCCAGAAGAGGTCGTACGTGTCCTGGCGCTCCTTGGAAAGACTGCCCCGTCGCCCCTCCATGACGCTCGTTAAGCTGGGGAGACGCTCCAGCCCCCCCCTCTCCGGTAGGACATTGGTGAAGCTCCTCCTCCGCACATTCGGTGGTCTCTGTCCCTCGCTCCCGCCTACTCCTCGTGTCCCCAGCCCTGGCGAGCGATGCAGCAGCCCTCTTCCTCCATCGAGCGCGGGCGTCCCAAGGCGGTGGTTGAAGGCGCTGCTGATCGGACTGGCGGGAGAGGCGGAGGGGGAGGTGGTGGTGGTCGCGTAGAAGGGGAATCCAGGGCGATTGAGCGTACGAGGCGAGAGGGGGAGTGGGTCGCGAGCTGGTGAGGTGGTGGGAGCTGTCGAGAGAGGAATCCAGTCTGGAGGATCGCGAGGTGATCCCATTCCTCCTCCTCGAAGGTCAACGCCGTAATCCGTAGCAGTAGAAATCCCCTCCTACAAGCCCAGTCGACCAGCCCGTCGTGGCTCTACGTCGTCGCAGCTGCAAACTGCGGAGAGTCTCGACCGAGTTGTTGCCTGGCTCGTTCCTGCCGCCGTAACGCGTTCCCGAGAGGCTTGCTGCTGGACGGAGTTGAGGTTGAGGTGGCCGTGGTCTGGTGGCGTCTGTGGGGGACAAGGGCAAGCGACGCCGACGCCGCAAGAGGGATGATGATGGCAACAATCGATCGATAGTGCGGCCGGATATCACCTAGAGGGCAAATAAAGAAGGCGACGGAGCTAGGGAGGCCAGAGGGGAACCGGGAAAGAGTCTGAGCAGTTCAAAGTGGGGGAGGGGAGGAGCAGCGAGGGAGAGCCGAGTTCGCACCTGTTGTTTGCGAAGCTTCTCCTCCTCACGCTGCTTCCCTTCCTCCACGCCCTCCCCTGCGTTGACGGAAAGCTCGAAAGGGTTTATCACAAACTAAGGGGGGTACTGCAAAAAAGGGGGAGCCTGGGGTGGCTCCGACGAAAATCGACGCCTGCGACGCCAGTCCAAGAATCCTCCTCCACGCCACTAAACAATCCCTGCGAGAAAGAGAACCAAGAACAAGCTACATCAACCCGACCTGTGACGACTCATCAGCTCCCACTCCTCTCCCCTCCCGACGACGAATACACTCACCTCGGAGAGAAGGCCCTGAATGACTGAATTCATGACGGCCCCAATGACGACCTTGACCTGCGTCGTATCCGTCGCGCACGTAAAGTGGCAGTAGAACGGTCGTCCGCGGTCCTTCTTGCGATCCAGCGCCGCGAATTTTTCGGAGAGGTACCGACCGGCGCTGAGACTGTGGACGAAGATTACTTTAGAACCGAGCGATAGAACGGGAGAGGGAAGACGCACGAGTCGGTGCCGGTGTAGTCGGGGAAGTAGGCGGAGAGAGGGGAGACCTTGAGCTTCGCTGTGGTGCCGAGGTTGGGGTTAGCAGGCTGCGATTCGAGGGAAGAGCGAGTGAACCTTTGAAGAGGTCGATTTTGTTGAGGAGGAGGATGAAGGCGGACTTTTCGAACCAGCTGGTGAGGAATGCGGGGTCAGTGGCGAGTCGCTTGCGAACGAGAGAGGGAAGACACACCGTGAGTTGGCGATGGATTCGAAGAGCTGCGAGAGCGATTCAGCGAGGCATGAGCAGGCCACAAGAGAAAAGACGGACCATCGTAGCTTCGTCGAGTCGGTTGATCGTCTCGTCCTCCCAGAGCGTTTGGTCGTACTGCGCGAGGAACACGTCAGCGACTCGTTGCGGGCTGGAACGAAAGCCGACGAACCTCATTCAGCGCAACGACAAAGACGAGAACCTGAACGTTCTCAAAGCAATGAATCCTGCTCCCCAAAGACCGCCTCAGCCTCGTTCAACCCCCGAACCCGCGGAAAAAGGAACGCACCACTTCTTCCTCTCGCTCCTCTGGCCCCCAACGTCAAAGACGCGCAACGTATATCCCTCCAAACTAAACCTCTCCTCGGTAATCCCCGTCGACCTCACCCTCGTCCTCAAGATATCCTGATCGCTCGGAACGTACCCCTCGCTCCCAATCCTCGGCATCTCATCAAAGAAGCTGCGCCCTTCTTCAATTTCCCGTTCGAAGAGCGAGAGAGGGGACGTACTAGCTCGCACTGTCGTTAAACTGCAGCCGGCTCGCCTGACGCACTACTTCCCTCGTACTTGGGTCCTGCCAGAGGAGGATGATGGATTCCCCGAGTTCGGGATCGAGGAACCTCGTATGCTGCTCCGTCTGATCGTCGTCGAGCGAGAGGACAAAATTGGCGAGAGACTGGAGTGAAGGAGTCATGGGGATGTCGAGGTCGTCGAAGCCGCGGAGAACGACCTGCGAGTCCTCGTTCAGCGCGTGAAGGAGAGAGGACGGGGGGGAGACGCACCTGCATCGACTGGATCGCGTTGGCGAAAACTACTTCGCGAAAGAGTTCGCGCTCGGCGTCGGAGAAGGGATCGCGGTACATGAGGCGCATTTGCTGTCAGAGAGGATCAGCTCCCTCCTCCGAGTCGCCACCCGTCCTCGCCCACTCACCTTGACCAACGTCGACTTCCCACTCTCCCCCGCCCCTACGCCCCCTCGTCAGCACCTCCTCCACCTCCCCAACAGCAAAAACTCACCTAGCAAAAGCATCTTGACCTCCGCCCTGTCGCACGAAATCAGCCTCCATTCCCGAGCAAGACAATGCCGCAAACGCACCTCGCCTCCGCGCGCGCCCTCCTCAGCTCCTCATCGATCCTCGCACTCGCTCTCCGCTCCTCCTCTGTTCCCCCCGCTCGAGGCGTAGACGCTCCGCAGCCCATTCAAGTTTTTCGTGCCCCGGAGAAAGAGGGAGGAATGCGCGGATTCGCGGAAAGCGCGGTGGTGGTGAAGGGGCCGCGGGGTGGCGGAGGGGAGCTGCTGGGAAGAGGGGAGCAGGGGATAGGGCGCGCGAGAAGGCGAAGCGGAGGAGGGAGAAATCCAGCGAGGCGAGCTTGGGACGCTTACTCACCCCCCTCGCTTGGTTTGGGTTTCAAACTATCCGTTCCTTCGAGGTCAAGCAGGCAGGCGTCCCGTTCAAAGTTTTCCATCCCAAGGCGAGTCACTGAATGAATCAGGGCGGAAGCTCGAGGAACCTGCGAGCAGGAAGAGCAGCCACACCCCGCCCAACGAGCCTCGGCACCAACGCCAAATACACTCGTACAAGTACCAACTGCACAGGAATAAGAAAACCACTCTCGTCCTCCTCCACGAAAGCACGAGAGCCGATATAGGACCCCTCGTCCGCTCAGAAACTCCCCTGCAAAACCTCCATCAGCCTCCCCTCCTCCCTTCCAAACGCCGAAAAGAAAACGTACCGACTGCGCCAGAGAAGCCGTCATGATACTCTCCTCCACCGCGCCAAAAACGACCTTGAGCTGCTCGGAATCCGTAGCGCCTGCCAGAAAACCCCGCGGGTCAGTCCCATCTTCCCCGCCGACGCCACCCCAGGTCGTTCGCTCGCGAAAGATCAACTCACAAGTGAGATGAACGTGGAGAGGGTGTGCCTGTCCATTCCGGTACAGCGGACGGCTGCGGCGAGCCAATCAGCGACCATCCAGCCGAGAGAGGAGAGGAGGGAACGCACAACTTTGAGCTCATGTACTCGGACGCAGTGGGGTAATCGCTTGGCCCCTCGTAATCACTGTAGTACTCGTAGATGGGTGCAGTGATGAGTTTGGCCTTGAAGAGATCGGCTGCGAGGGATTGTTAGCTGCGTGTGCGAGGGAGGGAGGGAGGGGGGACGGACTCTTGTTGAGGAAGAGGATGACGGAGGATTGTGCGAACCACCTGTGTTGAGAGGGATCTTAGGAATCGCGGAGGAGAGAGAGAGCGAGCGAGAGGAACGCACCGAGAGTTGGATATGGACTCGAACAGGCCCGCCGCTTCGTTCATGCGGTTGATATCCGAGTCTGCGCACCTCGTCAGCTGCGTTCTCGCACCGCAGAAACAAGGAACGCACCCTCGTAAAGCGTCTGATCGTACTCGGAGATGGCGACGAGGAAAATGAGGACGTTGACGTTCTCAAAGCAGTGGATCCTGCGAAGATGGATCAGTCGAGGCTCGAACGAGGGCGAGAGGAGGACGCACCACTTCTTTCGCTCGCTCCGCTGTCCTCCAACGTCAAACACGACGTACTGCAGCTGTGGAAGCGATGGATTAGCGGGGGTTCGGGGAGGAGCGAGCGCCAGATCTGGAGAGCTGGAATTGCGGCTTTCGCAGTTGCCCCAGCTTTCGAACGCCAGGGAAGAAGGGAGAACTAGGAAATCGACGTACCAGTCCAACAGTGAAGCGTTCCTCAGTCAAGCCCGTCGTCTTGACGCGTGATCGCAGAATGTCCTGGTCCGACGGAACGTAGTCCTGAGCGCCTATCCGCGCCGTGTCATTAAAGTAGCTGCACATCAAACCCGCATCAGCTCTCCACCTCCGCCGCCTCGACAGCGCGCGACTCACTAGCTCGCACTATCGTTCAACTGGAACTCGCGACTCTTCATCACGCACGCTTTCGTCTGCGGGTCCTCCCACAGGCTCATCAGCGCGCGGGTGACTTGTCGATCTAGCATCGGCGGGCAGGGGTCGTGCGCCGAGACGCGGATGGACATGATGTAGGCGGCGGCGGAGGCGAGGTGGGGAGGGATGGGCATCGAGAGGTCGTGTAGGGCTTCGATGACGACTTGCATGGATTGGATCTGCGTGGGGGGTCAGTGGAGTTCGTTGACGGCTCGATGAGGGGAGAGGGAGAGGGAGAAGAGGTGGTAGATCGAGCGAAGGAAAGGGAGGAATGGGAGGCGGGGGAGGAGGGGAGTTGCCTCCGCGGTGAATGGGAGAAAGAACGCACGAGGTTGGCGTAGACAATCTCTCGGTACCCATCGCGCTCTTCCTCCGTGTAGCCTCCCACATGATGCAGCCGCATCTGCTTGAGGATCGTCGACTGCAAGCGACGAGCATCAGCATTCGTTCTCCACGCGCGCGCAGAAGGGGGAGAGGCCTCACCTTTCCAGACTCGCCGGTACCGAGTAGGAGGAGCTTGACTTCACGTCTGCGTGGGGAGGGAGGGCGTCAGTTGGTGTTTGCCGAGGAGCGGGGTTGATGAGGGAAGGCCAGGGGATAGCGTCGACGAGCTTCTGCTGGCGGTTGTTACGCCTTGTGCACGCACACAGAGCGTGTACAAGGACCTCTGTAGCGGCAGCCAGCTCCCTGCCTCCACACCAGCCAGCCAAGCCTCCCAGCAACCCCCACCTCGGCATTCGTCTCCGAGCCTTCCGCCACCGCCTCCCCTCCCCTCCTCTCTCCCCCAGAGCGTAGCCCACCCTCACTGAGCCAGAAGCACCCTCACCACCCTTCCCCACACGAACCGTCCCGCCACCCCCGCTCCCAGAGGGATCCACTCACCTCGCCGCGACCTTCTCCTCCTCTGCCCTCTTCTCCTTGACCGCATGCTGGTAGTCTGCCTCGGCAGCTTTGGATCCTCCGCAGCCCATCGCTTGGTTCGTTCGTTGGTCGGGATTCGGTTCGTTCCGGGTAGAGCCAGGGGCGAGGGAGGAAGAAGGGAGTTCCGGAGATCTGAGTTCGATGACCTGAGAACGCTGGTTTTGGAGAGGTTGGAGAGCGCGGGGCCGGATGGAGAGAAGGAGAGAGCAGGGAAGTAGAGGGAGAGAGCGCGTGGAACTGAATTGGCTGGGACGAGGCACAAGTCTGAGTGGAGCAGATTGTTGTCGATCTCGCTTGGCCCAAGGAGAATCAGCACCTTTCTTCACCGTCGCGGGTGGTTCTTCAACCTAGATTTGCTCTGCTCCTGCTCTTCTCCTTTACCTACCTGGCGCGCGCTGCACGACAGGAGAGGAGGCACTGACAAGGCCGCACAGAGCAAGGGAATCGCTGCGAGATAGGCACGTGGAACCTCGGCCTTGTTTCCTTCGAGCCTGGCCTGGGCAAGCAGGGGAAGAAGCTTCTCCCGTTCCCCGTCTGTAGGCGCACATCTCCCTTCGCTGGGTATAACGCCTGCTTCGCTACTCAGGCAAATTCGGCGGGATAGAGAACGATTTCCAGGACGAGAGGCCGGAAACGTATTGACGATGGATATCTTCGCTAGATTCGCGTTCTCCTCTCCCGTTTCAGGGCCACCCGGCGGCTCCGAGGTCAGCTGGGACGCACCAGCTCTTCCCGTTGTTGAATTCCTGACCCAAACACCTGCCCTCGTCGGAACCCAGGACAAACAAAGCGAGTGCCCGGAGCTCCGGACGTCCTTCACAGCGAGGCAGACGCTGAACGAAGGTATTTGCTGCTCCGCTCCTCGCAACTCGGAGGAAATGCCTTGTTCCAACTGAGTCTGGTTCCGTAGCAGCTCGGCGAGAGCAGCTTCAAATCGAGCGTGAGCCTTGTCCCTCGCCCGCTAGCGCAGGCAAAGGAGCCTCGCCACCCCCCAGATCCCATTTGCGAATCAAGCGAGGTCACAGGAAGCTGTTGTTAGAAACGGCGAAGAGAAAAGGGAGAGCTGCGATGGGAGGAAGCGAGCCTGCGTTCGAGAAGCCGCGTTGAAGAGCAGTGCGCGCAGAGAAAACAGAACCCAAGCAGCCGCACCCAACCCCTTCCTTCCTCCCTGCACCAGCTCTGAATTCCCCCCCGCTACTTCTTCCCCTTCTTAGCACTCTTGACGTTCCCCACAATATCCCTCTTCCCCAACGCAGTCCCAGGACTCTGCAGCGTCTCCCCCTCCAAAAAGCTCAAATCCGCCTCGGGAGCAAACTGCGCCTCGTCGTCCTTCTCCGCCGCGAACCGACTTGCGAACCGAGCGAGGCGGCCCGACTCGTCGAGCTCGACGACGCGGCTGCCTTTGGCGTCGGCGGCGGGAGGGTTCCACAGGACGTGGTTGGTCGGCGTCGTGGTGAGGGGGATGAGCGGGCGGGGGGAGGTGGAGAAGACGACTTGGTGAGGTCCTGTTGGGGGGAGGGAGGTCTGCGAAGAGGTGGGTGGAGTTAGCAGGCGCATGGGGGTCATGTGGGTGCGGAACTGTAGCGACGGCGGAGACTACGAGTGGATGAGCTCGCAACCCCCAGCTGGCCAACGAGCCGGTGGGAGTAGGCGAGATCAATTGCTCTGTAGCTCCGCAATCACCAACGTCGCTACGGTGGAAAAGGCGCGGGAGATGAGCGAGGCGAGCCCGCGGACCCTATCAACTGCGTGACTTCTCTGCAGCAAGAGTGTCCTGGAGATAGTCACGTTGGCAAACTCACCTCATCGGGCACCCCCAGGGGATTGGATACCTCTGAAAGACGTCCCAGGAGCTCTCCCACCCCATTGTGGACAACAGCTCATCAGGCAACAGCGAAGTGTCCTGCAACACTCCGCTTTCTGCCCGAGGTTTGGCGCTGCCAGAGGGCGGGAGCGTAGGATGGCTACAGAACGGCCGCCAGAAGACCAAGACTACAGCAGCACACTTTCAGTCTCGAGAGGAACCCGCACAAGAGTGGGCGCCGTTCGTGATTGCGTGCCTGCGTCGCCCCGGGTCCTTCGGTCCTTTTAGAGCACGATCGAGGGGCATACCGCGCTGCGAGGTCCCTTAGAGCTGCACTGGGGCGATTCCCTGCTAGGCTTGATCCCCCGACGCCCTTCTCGGCTTTGGGTAGGCCTATCCGACGGCTCATGAGCTACAAGTAACCCGAGGTAGCTTGGTCGCCCGAGGACGACGTAGCACCGAACGGGTACTGCTTCCTTGAACCGCCGAACTGGGAGGCCCTCCAGAGGCTCTCACCCTCCATCGACGCGTCAAGGGGGCAACCGCACGATGCTCCACTCGAACGTGGTGGGCTGACATCGTCTGCCTGCGACGAAACTGAAGCGAGGCATCGCAGGGTCACGCAAGGGCATCGGCGTCTTGCACTGCGTCCAATGCATTCCGCCCAACGCCCTAGCGACCCCAGTTCCTCCCTTCGTCTCCGCACGCCCGCGCCGACGAGAGCTTGTGAGACTCCACGAGCAAACTCGTAGGGCGATCGCAAGGAGCACTTGGCCACTGACCCGACTTTGTCGCTCTCTCTGGAGAACGAGCTTGCGCGCCAGTGAGGATGGTTCATGCGCCGCCCCTCCATCTCCGCTCCACCAGCCGCATCTTCCCCAGCTGTAGCTCCTGGATTCGGAAGGTCACAAGGCACCCGCACATTTGCTGTCCAGTACATTTCTCACCCCTGGGCGAACCGCACATTTGCTGTCCAGTACATTTCTCACCCCTGGGCGAACCCAGGAATCGACGCGTGCTGGGCGTCGAAGGTGTGCCTACAGCTCGGGAGCACTCGCCAGGAAAGAGCAGAATGCCGTGTACAGCGCTGTATCGGGCACAGCTCCTGTGCCCTCCCCAGCGCAGGCGAGTCCTGCTCCTCCCTCCGCCTCGCCTAGAGCTTCGTCCCCCCAGCTTCGGGGAAGCCTCGCTCCAGCTCGTCGAGTCCTGGGCTTGGAAGCAGACGTGAGAAAGCCGATATGCTGAGCGTACCTCCTGCTCCGAGAGCAGGGGAGCAGCCCGCAAGAACCGTCCCTGTCCTCTGCCTCCCCTCCTCCCTCTCCTCCTCCCCCGTTCCAAGCACCTTCGCCTCCCACTCCCACCCCCTCCCAGCACTATAAAACCCCCAACGAGAGCTCACCTTATCCGCAACCAGCGCAGCGGACGCGACGGCGAAAGGCGGAGGAGGGTGAGAGACGACCGAGCGGAAGAGGGCGAGCTTGGCGGGGGGAAGGCGGGCTGAGGCTCGGGGGCGGTAGGCGGGGATCGAGCGTGGGGTTGGCATTGCTGGAGTGGTGGGTGGGAGGTGGAAGGTAGAGGGAGGAACTCGAAATGCCGTTTGGGATCGCATTAGAAAAATTTTGTAGTCGGCCATTCCGATTTGTAGTCGTCAATTCTCTCGACGACGACGAAGGCCTCTTCCAAAGACCGCAATCGATGAGGATGCATTTCTATGCCCGTATAATCCCTATAAAGAAACCCCTCTACAACCCCTTGTTGAACTCGACCCTCTCATACGGAACTCCCCTAAACCTCTCCTCCAACTTCTTCGGGTCGATCGACGCGCGCTGAGGGAACGTAGCGATCGCAGGAGGGAGGAAGACGAGTAGGGATCCCCCGATGAGGCCTGCGTGCGTTCGTTAGTTTCGTTTCTCGGAAAACGGGGAGAGGGGGAGGACGGACCGAGGTTGGTGATGGTTGACCAACGCTTTGCGTGGGGTCCTTTAAAGGCGCCCCGGCGCTCTAGGAGCGTGATAAGGAGCGGAGGAAGAATGAGTGTAGGACTGCGGGAATCTCATCAGTTCAATCTCTCCCGCATCAGAGAGAGGACAGCGCACATGTTGGTGAGAACCCTCGATGCGGCAGTCTGGGCGATGGCGAGCTCGCCGGCCTTGCTCGACTTGCCGAGAATCTCCTTGCTCACACGACCGGTGAGAGGATCTTCAGGTGCGTAGACGTCGATCCCTGCGCTCGCGCATCAGCTCCACTCTCAGCCAAACGGAACCGCACGCACCATCTCGGATCTCCTTCCACCGCATCAATCCAATGTTGACGCATCCCGCGCTGGCGACAGCAACGAAAGGGACGAAACGGCCGAGGAGAGACCGTGCGGAGGGGCTGAGGAAGCGGAGGCGGGGGACGAGGGAGGTGAGTCCGACGGCGATGGTGCACGAGGCCAGAGTGGCGGTCACGTAGGCTGCGAAGCGGGGTCGTTAGATGGGCTTTGCGCAAGGGGAGAGGATGTGGCGCACCAGTAGCGATCTCCTGGTTCGTCATGACGATACTCTTGTTCGCGTTCGAGTAGTTGACGCAGACTGCGTTCGTACAATCAGCTGCCTCCCCATGACCGGCACGAGAGCAAACAGAGCAAACGGACGCACCATTGAGCGACTGGTTCGCCCACTGCCAGAAGAGCACACCCTTCAACGTCGGGTTGGGCATGAGCATCCCCCCAACAATAATGAGGTTTGTCGGCACGAACGCCGAGAGGCGGAAAGGGAGAGGGACGGGAAGGCCAGTATCAGGATGAAGGGACGAATCGACCACTGCATCACTCAGGTTTTAGCTCCTACCCTCCGCGAACAGACCGAGCGAGAAACGCACGCTGCTTCGCCTTCCAGATCCCTGCCTCGTCCTCGCGTCCCCAGGCCGCGCGTCCAGCGCCGGTGCCGTCTTGGTACTCCTGGAGGAGTTTTTGGGCCGAGACGAGCTGGGAGGGAGAGGCGAGGAGGGTGAGAGGGGAGGTGATGGACGTAAAGTGGCGGAGGCGACCGACTGCGAGGGAAAGGATTAGCGAGGGAGGAGGGCAGGGGAGAGGAGAACGTACGGTAGGTCTTGGTGTCGTAGCGAGACTGAGCTGGAGGATGAGGGCGTTAGCGAGTGCACGAGGGCGTCGCGTGTACCGTCTCAAGACGGGCCCAAGAAACGCCGAGGACGGCTTAGCTAGTCCAGTAACCCTCGCGCACTGCGTGCGTCCCTGAAGCTCAAGCTTCCATCTCCCACAGTTCTCGAGCGTACCCCACGCGACCAGCGCGAATCCTGCCTTCGCGCTGGCATCTGCGACATCCGATCCGTGACCACGCCCTCAGCACGCAGCAGGGCCTTCCAACACTGCCACAGCTTTGTTGGGATTTCCCGCTGTGCGAGTTTGGATCTCACGTAGGTTGCCAGCAGTCTCGGAGGCAAGGCGAACCCGCGGAGCAAGAAGGGCTTCGCCTCTACCGCCCAGCCAGTAGGCGGCCGTCTCGTTCGGCCTCATAGGGCTTCGTATACACTGGGAAGGCGCCCAAACTTCGGCTACACAGTGCCAAAATGCGGAACAGCTTCAGCAGCGTTCCATCCAGTCGCTGAGCTGGCGCCGGTGCTGCCTTCCACCAAGTCAGGACCGATACTCTGCTCTCCAGCAGCGGCTAGAAACTTGGAAAACGATTCTGAGGCTGCAGAGCACCTTCAGACTTCCACCCAAGCGAGAGAACCGCGGGAAACGACCGTCCCAACAGCTCTCTTCGCAGAGGAGGAAAAGCGAGGTCCTCTGTCGCGACTACTGGACAGGCAGGCCAATACCACCCGTCCGAGAAAGTGCAGAGCTGCCTGATGACAGCGGTGTGGTAGGGAGGTCTCACAAGCGCACCGCAGAGAGGGAAGCTGCACCCACTCGGCCGGGGAGGAGCGCTGGTCGCCCCGTCGAGCTCTACACGTGTTGGAGTGGACAGTTCCTAACGACGGCCGCATCGATACCCTTCGCAACCTTGTGCAGCTCACGGAGAACGCACCGCAGGCGTCGAGAGTCGCCTGCCCAGCTCACCCCACAAAAACGCTCAGCTCCTCAGCAGGCAGCTCCTCGAGCCACGCCTTGAGCACCAGCCCAGCCGTGTTCCTCCCCCGAGCTCCAGTCAGCTCGCCCCACCGCTCCCCGCCGTCCCCGCCCTGCCCCAGCTCGACCCGCGCTTGACTCACTGATATCGACCGGCGGCTGCTCCTGCACCACTGCCTCCTCTCCAGCGTAGAGTCCAATTAGTTCAGACATTCCGTTCCTTCCGTTCCTGCGCCGAATCCGCGCGTAAACGAGAAGTCGAGTGAGGGAAGAAGGAAGAGAAGAGACCCCCCGGACGGCTCCTCTTTCTCCCTCCCTCCCTCCTCCCCAAGGCCGACTAAACTCGGATGTTCCGCCCGACGACCAAGCTACGCTCAGCAGCTTCCAAAGCGCGT
Organism: Glaciozyma martinii; assembly: GCA_025758715.1. NCBI lineage: Eukaryota > Fungi > Basidiomycota > Microbotryomycetes > Kriegeriales > Camptobasidiaceae > Glaciozyma > Glaciozyma martinii. The sequence continues at coordinate 54,741 of JANGFH010000095.1, read as the reverse complement.
ACTCGCAACTCTTACACCGCACCCAAACCCGCTCCAGCGCCGACCCCTCCTCCACCTCCCTCGAACCGACTCCCCTCCCATCCCACCCCGTTCTCCCGCCCAGAACCTCCCCTCGTAGCAGCCGCAAGAGCCAAGACTGTCAAACAACGAAACGTCTGGGAATCCTACCTCGGTGCGTTCCCTCCCCCTCCCTCCTCCGCTCTCTCTCCCTTCTCTCCCAGCGAGCTAACGACGCGCAGTGCTGGACCCGAAGGTCCGCTTGTATTTCTCATTAGGACTCATGGCATTCGCAGCGATTGGACTCTATGCGGGGGACGCGTTGGTGCCCGAGAGTGAGGAGGAGAAGGTCGCGAGGGAGGAGAAGGTGTAGCGCTCGTTCTTTCTGGGGTTGTAAGAGGTGAGTACGGGGCTGGAGAGGGAGGAGTGGGAGCTGATGAAGGTGAAGGAGCAGGAAGTACGCCCTGAGCGACGGTGGTCGCAGAGCTCCAAGCTCGCCCGCCGATGGAGGACCAGCTCGATCGAGCCAGGAGGAGTGGCACAGACGACAGCAATCGATACCCATCTCGTCCCTGCTTCCCCAGCTCCACTCCACTGCTCCCACAACAGCAATCCAATACAACAAGAACCCCAACAAACCCACTCTAATACTGCCTTCCCCCAAACGCCCCTCCAGCACCAAACAAGCTCTCAAACTCCCCCTCCCCTCCCGCCGTTCCTGCCAATAACCGCTCGAGCACATCCGCGGTCCCTGCGCTGCTTCAGCTTGCGTTTCTTCCTTCTTCGGCGAGGGAGGGTGGAGGACGGGGAGAGGGAGGGTGAGGGGAGGGGAGGGGAGGGGAGGGAAGGGGAGGGAAGGGGAGGGGGCGGGAGGAGGCAGGAGGGAAGAAGGACGTACCTTTTCGCACGTAGGGCTCTGGGGAGAAAGTGGGAGAAGGGAGGGGTTCGACCTGGGTGAAGCGAGGGGAGAGTTCGGCGAGACGTCGTTCGGCGCTGCGAGTTGGTCCATTAGCGCGAATCAAGTGGAGGAGAGGGGGACGCACGAAGGCATGTAGAAGCACGCGTGTTGGAGTCCTTCGATGAACCTGCGAGGTGATCAGCGCCCGCCGCGAGGAGTGGGAGAGGGGACGGACCAGCCTAGCTCGATGTCAGAGACTTGCTCGCTCTCATCTTGGGGTCCTCCAGGCTCGCCGATCCGCTGTAGAGCCATGCGCGTCCATTGGGGATTATGTTCGAGCTGGAACGCGTGGTGGAAGATCATATGAACATCTGTGAGTTCGTCAGTCCCGCTCCGCACCGAGGAACGGAGAGTCCCACCCGCTCCAGAGATGTAAACCTGGCGAAATCATCAGCCCCACTCCGACGAAGAGAGAGAGAGAGGAAGCGCACCTTCGCATAGAACGCCAGCACCTTCAACCCCTTCCGAACTCTACCCTCACTCTCCCGCACCAACCTCGGCACCCCAGGCGCTCTCATCCCCAATAACCCCGTATGCACCATACTCAGCAGATCAATCAAATCCCGATCCGCGCGGATGATCTGAGAGAGGTAGTCGGTTTCGTGGAAGTGGGGTTCGGACCCTGGGGCGTGCGAGTGCGAGGGAGGTGGGGAGGAGTAGATGATGGATTGGACGTATTGGACGGCGCTGCGAGTGTTGTCGATTGCCTGCCCGCGCGAGGGTTAGCTCCTGATAGAAGGAGAAGCAAAGGGAACGTACGGTCCAGAGAAGGGGGATACTCGTCTCGTAGTCCTCGGGCCTACTCGCCGACGCTGCTCGATCCATCAGCCACAGCCTCACCACACCGAAAGAAGGAACGCACGAGCAAACATCTTTGCGAAATTCCGCTGGCACGCGTACGTCCAACACGCGATCAGGTGCACGGCCGTCTTCATGCCCTCCTTCGTCTGACTCCCGTTGAGCAGGTTGAGCAAGATGGGAGTGAGTTCCTGTCCCTCCATACGGGGTACGACGATCCCGACGTGATCAAAGTAGTTTCGAAGGTCTTCCTCGTTGAGGAGGCAAGTTCGACGAGCGTAGGCGGCCGTGATGGAGTCGCAAGACTGTGGACAAAGTCAGCGAGCGCTCGGACGAGGAAGGGGAGGCGACGAACGTAGATTGCTAAAGCGAAGGATTGCTTGATCTGTACTCGTCCGTCGTCCGTCGTTGCCTCGTCTTGGAGGTCCTTGAAATGCCCGATAACAGCTCGGAGGAGCGTTCGTGACCGCTTCGGATGGCTGCTCTCCCGCATCAGCTCCGTCCCAACCCCACGGAAGCCACAACGAAACGCACAACTCGACAAAGATGGACATCTGCGTAAGCGCCACTAACGCCGCGAGGTTCTCAATCGTCGCCTCGTCCATGAGTCCCTGTTCGAACGACAGCGCGTGCGCCTGAGCGAGGAGAACGGTACAGGCGCTCTGTCGTCGAGTTCCAGCATTGAGGAGAGGCGCATCGGGGTGGTCGCGAGAGTCGGTGGGGCCGGCAGAGATTCCCAGGACGGCCTGCGCGTCGAGGAGATTAGCATTCGAGCACAGGGCGAGACATGGACGCACGGAATGAGGACTGGCTCGCGCGCCGATGGCGCAGAAGGTGGCGATGGCGACCTGCCAGCTGATCAGCGACTGCGGAGGGCACGGAGGTTGAGAACGCACCTTTGCTGCAGGAGGAAGCTGACCAGGATCCCCTTGATAGTCGGAAAGTCGGGTCCGAAAGTACTTGAACGCAGGCATGAACGCACAACACGAGTCGAAGAAAGCTGTCCCCGAAGCCACGTCAGCAAGGATCGCATCCACAGCGAGGTTCGACCCACCTTCGCAAAGATGTTGAGAGAGCGAACGCGCCATCTGCGGAGTCGCGAGCCGCCAGTCTAGCGATTTGCGGCCGATATTGCGAGACGTATTTGAAGGGGGAGAGATTGCATCGTCCGTGTTGGTACCGGGGTGGAAGCTCCCGTCGTTCTGGATGCGAGAGCGGTCGGAGGGAGGGTTCGAAGGAGCTGCTACTTGGAGTTCGAGTTCGGCTGAGGTTCACGCCGTTAGCGACGAGGGGAAGAGGAAACTGGCAGAGAGGAACGTACCCAGTCGTTTCTCGAGTCGAATGATACGATCTGCTTCGGCACTGGCAGATCTGCGAGAGGGTCGGGTTCAGGGTCGCCAGCAAAGGACTGGAGGAAAGGCGTACGGCTTGGTCTTTGAAGAGAGGTTCATGAGGTCACACTCGTCTTTGCGCTCGATGCAGTTCGTACAGATGGGGTAGATCCGGTCGCACTTGACTGCGAAGGGAACAAGGGGTCAGCTCGGCGGCCAATCTCTTCTTGAATCCCGCCCGTCTCCCTGCGGCACCTGGAGCACCTCCAGCGCTGGTCTGTTCAAGCAGATCAAACAGCTTGCTTTAACCTCCTGCGATCCAGACCACCTCCCCCTAGCTTCGAAGAGAGCTTGGCTGAGGGCGATCTGTTGGGCGCCTCGGAGTCTCCAGCTCGAGCGGTGCGCACAGGTGGTGTAGGTACTGAAGCACTCCCACCTGTAAGTCAGCCTTGAGCTCCGAGAGCTGTCACCAGGAGCTCGCGAAAGAAGGAACGCGAGGTTCGGTCCCTCTCACGACCTTACAGGAGACGACCGCCGAGCTCCCGCCGTAGTTCTCCACTCCTAGCCCAGTCCAGATGGTACAAGAGGACTGTCCAGAGAGAGTACAAGCAACGGCAAGGAGGCAAGAGCCAGCCCAAGCACCGAGCTGCCCACGATCCTCAGCACCTCCAAGCACCTCCCTACCTCGCCCCGCCGGCGCGCCAGACCCCCAGCTGCACGCCATCGCCTCCACAACGCGAGCTCCTCCACCCTCAAACCCTCCAACCCCGCGCACCCCTCCTGAACCCAAACCCGCACCAGAGCTCACCTTTCCTGACCCTGCACCTCAAGCAGCTCTTCTCCATCACCACTGTCCCCTTGGGCAGCTCCATCACGGGCTTCTTCTTCTTCTGCAACGGCGGCGGCGGGCGTGGAGAGTCGTTGGGTGATGGATGGGCATAGGGATGGAAAGCGGCGCGAGAGTCCGAGGGGCGCGGGAGGATGGGGACAAAGGCGGGAGGGCGGGCGCCGGAGGAGCCTTCCATGGCGGGTTGGTGAGGCTGCTGAGACCAGGCGGGTGGGAGGGAGAAGAGGTGGGGGAGTCCGAGGAGGAATTGGGCGCGGCGTGGGCAGAGGGAACTCGTCTCCTCGTCTCCGAGATCTGGAAGAACTCCGAGTGGCCTCGTTCGTTCCTCTGGGTTGGTTTCCAAGGCCTCTTCTCCTTTCCTTGGGAGACTGGGGAGTCGAAGCCAGGTCATATGGCGTGGCTCCATTCACGAGGGGATGGATCCGCCTTCGTCCATGAAGAAGCGAACGGTCTCTCTCGCCAGCGAGCGAAGTTCTTTTTGGAGAGCCTTCTGCTACAATCTTTGGCTGAGCCAGAGAAGAGAATCCTATCTAAGAGCGGCGCCAGACTCATCCCAGATTCGTGAGCGAGGTATCCTCGACCGAGCTGGCTTTCCCAGCGCGTGCAAATTACTGAGCAGCAACGAAGAGCAGTGGAGCTTCTGAGGCTGTTAGTCCCTTCAGTGCGGCTTGAGCACTCGAAGTCAGGAGCAGCCGGAACGGGAGATGCTTGCGAATCTCGGTGGTGCTCGCTAGGTCGACTCTGCCGCTCTGTTCGTGAGATCGTGAAGGTCCGTTCAAGTGGCTTAGCTGCACAGTTTAACGACCATTCTAATTCGCTGTGGAGGAACCCTTGGGTGGCTAAATCGAATTGAAACGAGCGTCGCAAGCGCTCTGTTGCGGTCATCTCGCTCGTCAGTCCCCTCGACTGCTTACTCTGAGATAATGGATGCTTCATTCTTGAATTCTGTACTTGCGAGAGCGCAGGTGCCCCACCTCGAATGTCTCAGGTCGTGTACTCGAGCGGTTGACCCACTTTCCGCTTCTCTCCCTTCTGCTCCCTCCTCAAGACTTCAGAGTCAGCATGAGCTACCAGCAGCCTCCTCCAGGCCAGCAGCAGCAGTACCAGCCGCCTCCTGGTCCTCCAGGCGCTCCTGGTGCACCTTCGTGTAAGTCTCACGTGCCCGTTCAACGAAGGGGAGGAGGCTGGACGGCAGGGAAGGCGAGAGCGGTGTGAGGCGATAAGACGGGGATGGGAGTATGGTGGAGGACGTAGGGCGTTGGTAGAGCTCCTTGACTCGCAGGACGCGCGAGGGCAAGGCGGGGCTGAGTACGGCGAGGAGGAGGAGCGGGCTCCACGGAGAGAGTTCTGCGCTGGGCAAGCTCTCTTCAGCTCTCTAGGCTAAGATGGACTACAAGGCGCAGAGCTGAGCTCAGAACCAGCGCCACAACTTCCTCCGTTCCAGCTCAAAACTGAACTGACCCCCCTCTCTTTCCCCAGACGGCGCTCCTCCCCAACCTTACGGTCAGCAACCAGCATACGGCGCTCCTCCTCAAGGTTACGCTCCTCCCGGTGGAGCTCCTCAGTACCCCCCTCCCGGAGGAGCTCAAGGCTGTCCGTCACTCGCCTCCTCCCTCGTTCGCCAGAGCTGACCTCCTAGCAGATCCTCAGCAACAGTACGCTCCCCCCGGCGGACCTTCCGGCGGAGCACCGCAGTATGGAGCTCCTGCTCAGCCCTACGGCCAGCCAGCCTACCCCCAACAAGGCTACGCTCCTCCTCCCGCCGGAGCCCAGCCTCCTCCTCAGCAATACGGCGCTCCTCCCGCTCAACAGGCCTACGGCGCACCGCCCACCAGCTACCCTGCTCAGCAAGCCTACCCCCAGCCCCCTGCAGCAGGCTATCCCGCCCCTCCCTCGTCGGGCTACAACCCAGCCTACGCGGCTCCTCAGCAAGGCTACCCCGCTCCTCCTCAGGGCTACGCTCAGCCTCCTGCGGGGTACCCGGGGTACCAGCCTCAGCAGGGGTACTACCCTCCGCAGGGACAGCAGGCGTACGCTCCTCCCCCGCCGGCGATCCCAAAGACGTACCTCGGCACGCTCCTTCATCCGAGCGAGAACGTCCTCCTTCCGGCGCAGGAGAGAACAAAGGAGAACGTCACTGTGGATGGGTACGATCCGGCAAAGGATGTCGAGACGATCAAGAAGGCTACCAAGGTGCGTTTCTCGCTCGCTTGCGAAGGAGCGATGCTGATGCTATTCGGGTCTTCGCAGGGAATGGGCGTACGTTCGCCTCCGTGGGGTCTTCCTACGCAGCTCGCTAACTTTCTCGCAGACGAACGAATCCCTCATCACCGGAGTCCTCGCCTCCCTCACCGCCGTCCGGATCCCGCCCCTCGTCTACGCCTACAAAGCTCGCCACGGAACGCCCCTCTACGACCTCCTTAAGAAGGAACTCGGAGGCAAGTACGAGGAGTTGGCGCTCGCGGTGATTCGGGGACCGCTTGGAGGGGACGTCGAGTTGGTTCAGAGAGCTTGTCTGGGGACTGGGACGGACGAAGTGCGTCGCTTCCTCACTTCTTCCTTCCCCGTCGCCGCTTTCTTTTTCAGAAGGAAGAAACTGACGAACTTCACAGACTCTCCTCAACGAACTCCTCATCGGCCGCAACCCCTCCTCACTTGACTTGCTTCGCGCGTCCTACCTCTCCCAAACCCGCACCTCGCTCGACTCAATCGTCCTCTCCGAACTATCTCTCAAGACCAAGAAGGCCTTCACTTTTGCTCTGCTCGGCGAGTGGAAGGACCAGGTGGATGGGGGAAAGGGTGCTGGAGCTGGGGTTGGAGGATTCGGTGGAGCGGGAGAGGGAGTCTTGAATGCCCAGATGGTCGAAGCGGATCTGCAGATCCTCGTCAAGGCAATCAAGATCACTCTCTACGCCGAACCAGAAGCTGACGAAACCCTCCTGTCCGTCTTCCTCCTCGTCCTCGGTCACCACAGCTCGCTGATCCGATTTCGCATAGGTCTTCGGTCATCCTGGCGCGCTCGCCGTTGCATCTGCATCATCTACAGATTGCCTACCTCAGAGCGAAGAAGGCTCCCCTCACTCGGCACGTCAAACTCGCCATCTCGGGACACCTCAAGAGCGCACTGCTGTTTGCGCTCGAGGGGGGGAAGAAGGATACGACTGGGTGCTGTGAGTTTCTTTCGCTCGCTTCTTAGGGGTGGGGAGAGAGCTGATGGACGGGTTTTTGTTTAGGGAGGGACGCGAAGATGATTGAGAAGACTATGGCGGGGGCCGGGACGGACGATTCGTTGCTCATCATTCGGTCCGTTCTTCTTCCCCTTTTCTCCCCGCCCTCGCTCTTCCTCATCCTCTCGATCCCTTCATTCTTCTTCGCACCCGCTGACCCTCCTCGCAGTATCGTTCGAGCCCATTGGGATCCGCAGAGGTTCCGTGCGGTCCAGACGGCGTACAAGGCCAAGTACGGCAAGGCCCTCAGTGGCGCCGTGATGAAGGAGACGAGTGGGGATTTCAGGGATGCTTTGCTGGCTATCATCGAGGGAGGACGTTGAGGGATCTACGGGGTTTGTGCGGTTTAATTGAGTTTGTGCTCTCGGTCAACAGGCTCGCTGCCTTCTGCTCTCGGTCGATTGGGCTCGCTGCGGTTCTATACGCTCGATTCGATTATATGTACGACGTGCTTCAAGGCACTTTTCCCTCCCCCTCAACGCCGAAACGCCTTCTCCAACTCGCGATCGAGGTCCTCCCTCCTCTCCCTCCTCGCCATCTCAGCCACTTCGATTTTGAACTCGCTCGCAGCCCATCTCGCCCTCGGGAGGAGGTACCCCTCTGCTTGGTTCTGGTTCTCGGGCGGGACGACGATGCGCTCTGACATCCTTCGACGGCGGTCGAAGTCTTTTGCGCTTGGGAGGAGCGAGTGATGGAGGGGGAGGGGAGGAGTGGGAGAGGGGAGGGGTTGTCGGAAGGGATATGTCGGACGGGGTTGCGGGTAGGGGAAAGTGTTGAAGTGGTCTGGAGGGCGAGGGGAGTCGGTGGTGATGTGAATCGTGCTGGTGAACGAGGTGCGAGATCCCGAGGAGGTGGGGGAGAGGGGGGAGGAGGTGCGGAAGAGGTAGAAGGCTTGGTTGATCGTTATTCCTGTCATGCTGATGGAGAGGATCGAGACGTAGGCCCAGATGATTAGGGTTACTCCGACCTGGAGGAGGGGTTAGTGAGGAAGGAGGCAAGAAGTGAGGGAGACGGACCTCGGCGGTGACCCAGTTGGTGTAGATTGAATGATGCATGATGGCGAGGAGGATCGTGTCGGATGCGAAAGTGAGAGCGAGGAACGTGACGCCAGTGATAGTCTGCAGAAGCGGAGTCAGCGAGAGCGCGGAGAGAGCGGGGAGCGAGGACGCACAAACAAGAGATCCCGCACGAGCTTCTTCATCGCCAGAGTATTCTCCTCGCGAGTGGCTCGGGAGGTATCGTCCGAGATTGGCTGACGAGTGCTGAGAGAGGCGGAGGGCGGGATGGATTGGAGCGGGAGGCTGAGGCGCGAAGCCTTGTCGTCCAGTCGAAGGTCGTCGGCCGAAGATTCAGCGGTGAGGGAAGACGCCAGGTCCGAGGGGAGTTCGAATTGGGGGATATAGGAGGGAGTTCGAGCGGGGTGAGCGAGGCTGTTGGACTGGATCTGCTGGCGGAGGCGGAGGATGAGAAAGACGCCGGCAAAGTTGACCTGCGAAGGGGAGTCAGGTCGGCGGTTGGCGAAGAGAGATGCGGACTTACAGCGACAAGGATGACAGAGGCTACTGACCAAACGATGAGCATCGAAAGATACTCGACAAAGAACTTCGCAAGTCGCTCCGCCGTTGCTGCAGCGAGCTGTTCCATCTCCTCGGAAATACTGTCGTCCAGGACTCCTGTGAGATCGTACTGGATCTCGGCTGGCGTAAGGAGAGCAATCTGCCTTTCAAAGCAGCGAAAGGCAAAGTCCCAAGAGTTTGAGCACATCACGCCGGGGACCTGCGAAGGGATTGGTTAGGTGGGAGCTGAGCGAGTGAGGGAGAAGGACGCACCAGGAGGCCAGTGATGACAGCGAGGGGAACGGCGATATAGATAGTGTTGATTAAGCGAGGAAGGTAGCGAGAAGATTGCGCAGTGGAGATGACGAAGACGGCCTGGCGGCAGAAGAGGAGGTTAGCATTGCTCCGCTTCGCAACGAGCGAAATTACGCACCTGCACGTTTGCGTACGTGCTAATCCAGCCCTGCAACCACACAAGGACCCAGACAAGATTCCTGAAAGGCAACGACTCAGCTCCGTCGAGACCCTGCGCGAGAAGCGACTCACCTCCAAAGAAACGTGCGAATCTGACTGTGTCGCTCCACAAAGACCTGGCGGTTGTTCCCAATCAACGCACCAAGAACTGAGCAAATTTAATATCGATCCATTCCTTTCGGGACGTGGGCGAACTCACGAACTGCGACGGGGAGAATAGGTCCAATCGAAGCGATGTCTGCGAAGGGAGCAACGTGAGCGGCCTGCTCGCTCCTCTTACAGGAAGGACAGGAGCGACTCACAGACGTTCGCAACGATGTAGGAACCCTCGGGCTTTGAAACTAGCCTCCAAGCCCAGACACTCTTCCCCTGCCGCCTCAAGGCGAGGACGTAGAGCGTCAGGAAAACCGAGGTGATCAGGAACAAGCTGCGTGCGGCAGTGGTGAGTCTACTTGCTCTGGAACCTGAGGAGAACGACTCACTACCCCGTGATTCCAATCAGGACGAGGAGTCGAGTGTCAAAGCCCTCGCTGGGAGTCGGGTAGAACGACTCGATCAGCACGAGCTTCTGCGCCGTGTAGGGGTTCCCCACTCGTCCCATACCAGCCGCGAACCTCGTCGGCGAGCCCTCCATCGTCGAGCAGGTTGCAGGAGCAGAAGGAGGGACCACGCTGTTCTCTCCTGCACTTTTTTTTTCCGAGGGCGCGCCCGAGCAGAGGAACCGGACGTTAGCTCGCTGTTAGCCCTGATTGTTCGAACAAGGGCTATTAAAGTGCGCAGTCGTAGTCGGTCTCTGGAGCCACGCGGGAACACTTGGCGGAGAGACAAGAGGAGAGGTCGCCGGCGGGGGTGACGATGGTCGATCCTCGTAGGCGCGCTGCGAACGCGTCCACTTGTTAAGGCGCAGCAACCACCGAACCCAGGACTGCTCGGACAGGTTCTTGTGGGTTCTGGTCTGTATCCTGGCGAGAGGAGCAGGTCGAAGCAGGGGGACGGGAAGAGAGAACGGCGCGCAGTCGGCGAGCTAGCTGGGCGAGCGTCGCGTCCCTCCCACTCTCGTTCGCGCGTTCGCCAGAGTTGTTTTCCTCGCAGACGAGCTCCCCTCGGAGATCTAGACCTTGCGATCCACTCCCCAGCTCATTACACTCAATCACTAAAACGTCTCCGAAACCAAAAATTAAAAGTCGTCCTCCTCCCCCCAGCTCCCCCTCCTCCTCTCGCTCACCCAAAACACCGCAAGATGAGGTAGAACGACACGAGCGTCGCCGACCCCCCAGCAAGGAGGATATAAAAGTCCCCCTTGGTTCTCCGCTCGATATACTGGATCGTATTACGCGAAAGCCCCAACGTGTTGGCCGCCGAAAGTAACCTTCGCTTCGTTCCTGCGCAAAATGCATTAGCTCTCCACTCCCCGAAACCAAAGGAAAGGCGCACCCTTGAGCATATCTCGCTGCGTCGCGAGGTTCCCTAGTACTGCCGATCCTTGCGCGATGTACGCGTCCAGCGTCGCGCCCGTCGACCCCATGAACGACGATTCATCGAGTGCTGATCTCGTTCTCGAGTTGTTGTGGACCGAAGCGCCAAATCCCGAATCGTTGGGAGGGTAGGGGTTGTTGGGTTGGTATCGAGGAGCGCCGGCGTTGCCGTTCATGTTGATCGTAAAGGGGGATTCGGCGGTAGGAGTTGGAGGACCACCGCCGCGACCTGTTCGACTGGCGGTAGTGGCGTAGGAGGAGGAGACGGCAGAGGAAGAGGAGGAGAGGAGGGCGTCACGATCGGCGGCAGCTTTCTGCGAGAAAGGTGGCGATCAGCTCGAGTCGCGCGAGGCCAGCGACGAGACCTACTTGACTTGCGCCAGTCGTTTTGATCCGCTCATACTGTTTCCGTAATGAGATGTAGTCGTCCTTGAATCGTGCCACTCGACTGGTAGAGAGGACATTCGTCAGTACGTCGCGCGTGAGGGGGGATCGTGCCAGCTTCTTCCCCAAATCACCCAACGAATTTTGCAGCCCAGAACAGAAAGGAGGGAGATCGCACGGCCAAGGACATTCGAGCGCACCGACGGGCTCGCCCATTCAGCGACGGTTCGAAAGGCAGGCCCGGTCTCGCTCCTCGAAACCATGGGTCCTGCGCGCATCCCGTCGAGGCCTCACCTCCGCTGTAGCACCAGCGTCACGCAGAAAGGAAGCCAATCAAGCAGCCAGGCATGAGGTCCAGCGCAAACACGCGCTCGAAAGGTCAGACCTGCCCCTTTGCCGAACTCTCACCCTCTGCGATGGAGGAACAGCAGACAACCACAGGCAATGCTAACAAATCCGTGATTCGCCCGCGATGCACGACAATGGAAGAGAGCACGATGGTGGAAGCGCAGCTTATTGCGGCGTGGACCAGCTGCACGAAGCGGCAACCAGGCCCGCCGCAAAGGACGATTTCCTCCCCCAGTGCTCCTCTTTGTCGAAATGTGAAGTACGTCGTGGGGAAGGAGAAAACTGGGACCTGATCTCGACAGCCGGTGGAGAGATCTCCCCCAAGCGCGCGAGAATCGCCTTCGTCTCTTTCCCTGCGTCTCCAGGCACGCTTATCGCCCGCAAAGAGTCCCTGGGCAAACAGGGTAAGGGGAGTTTTACAGGCTGGTCTCACGCGAGACCTGTTCTCCAGAGCCAAACTCCGCCAAGAAGCCTCACGGAGCAGGAGCTGCAGTCCCCCTCCCCTCTGCGACCAACGAAGCGCGCTCGCACACCCTTCCATCTCTCGAGTCAGCAACCTTGCGAGGAAATGAGGAGTCGGACACCTCATACTTCTCCCGCGAGAGAGTTCGCGCTCCGACACGGCGAAGACGCGGTACCCGTTCGGCTCCAACGGCGAAGACGAGTTCGGATTACACGCGAGTCCCGCAGGAATCAAAAACCCCAGCAATCCCTCGCGAGGACTCTGAGCTTCCCCTCGCGATCGTTACATGTCTGAGGACGCGGGAAAAGCGAGCTCAGGACGTGCGGCCCCCAGGCTCACTGAATCGGGAAGATTCTTCTACGCATCACGATACCCCGGGGAACTACTTCCCCAAGAGCAGCTACGACTGCGTCTATCCCCGCCCAATTCCTTCAGGCACTTGGCGAAACCAGCTCCTCTAGGTGATGTGGGACTCAGGGACCCCGACCACATCGGAACGGCAGCAGTGGCTTTTACGCAGCGCGACTCTGCGAAGACCAGCTTCGTAGAGCACCTCCGCGATGACCCTGCCTCGGTTCCGAGTGCGCCGTTGGGCCCAGCGTGGCTTTGATTTCGCTCGCGCGCTCAGCGAAAGAGTGGAGAGCCCTCGCCCTTGCCGTCAACCGCACCTCCGTTCGCTCCTATCAATAGCTCGTACGAGAGCACCAACAACGAGGAGCAGTGCCCAGCGTAGAGACTGCCTTTGCGAAGGGTGTCGTGAGCCCGGCTTCCTCAAAGAGAAGTGTCCCCGCACGAAACCTCGATCCAGACGGTCTACCTACGTCAGGTTCAAACAGAGCTCTGCGTAGTCTGCGCGGAGATCCTGGAGAGGTTGCCAGCGGGCCACCGGACGAGGGGGAAGTGGCTACGGCGACTCGCACACGAGCCTCCCTGGACTCGATGGTCCAGCGAGTGTTCGTGACAGAGCGTGTGCGACCCTGCCCTGCTCTTAGCCCCGCTGCTCTACAAAGTGACGCCAGCACAACCGAGCAGAGCCAGAGATAGAGAGGTCAGGCCCGACGCCGCGCACCCCGACTGAACGAGCTGTCCAGTCAGTCTACGCAAGGTCGGCAGACCACCAGCTCCCCCTGTTCCTCCCCAGGCTCCTCAGCTCCCTCTCCAACCCTCTCCGAGCTCGTCCGCGCCTTCGAACCGACCCCGCCCCCACCTCCACGCGCGCGAGACTCACCTCATCGCCTTCTCCCGCTTAACCTCGACAATCTCCCGCTTCGCCATCTCCCCATAGTCCTCTGTCGTCCTATCGAGCGCTGCGAGACTGGCGTTGATCTGACCGTGGAGAGCCGAGGAGGAGGAAGGGGAGGGGGAGAGGTAGGATTGCTCGAGGGCGGTCAAGTCGGCTTGAAGAGAGGAGGATTGGCGGAGGGCGAGAGTGTAGAGCGAGTTCTGCGGGCAGACTGGGTTAGTGAAGGCTCTCTGGGGCGAGCAGCGGGTCAGGCTCACCATTCGGGCGCAGAGGGAGGAAGCAGAGGGGCGTGATTTAGAAAGTCAACACACTCGAAATTCTAAGTAAGCGATTTTGCTAATGAATTCTGGCTCGCAGTTGGGGTCGATTCGACGAGTACTTGGAGCAGTTCTGGCTGAAGTCTGGGGTAATATCGAGCTGGAAGAGAATCACATTCGACTGCACCGAGCTGGAATTATTGGGAGCAAAGAAGGCAGAGAACTGGCTTGCGAAGCTCCTCACTGGCAGCGAGTTGTTTGAACGCCTTGGACTTGGAGCTGCACGATCCAAGACGCTCCACTCGCTCAGATTCAAGAGATCTCTGTAAATTAACGCTCCACCTCCGAGGGGAACATAGGAGGAATCCTGGCTTCGAGCGACGTCGAACGACTTCGCCTCGCTGCATTCTCTTTCTCCCTTGAACTCCCCCGGCCACACTCTCCATCACCAAACCACAGTCAAAGACCACAACAATGAACCTCCGTCTCGGCACCCTCCTCCGCCCCGCCGCTCTGCGCGTACGTCCTCCCCTCGCCGCCACCTTCACAGCTCCTCGCTGATCCCTCGGCCACAGTTCTCCACTCGCAGGGGCTACGCCACCACCTCCTCCCCCGGCGAAAAGGACTACACGATGTACTACGTCGGCGGCGGAGGTGCGCGCTCTCTCTGAGGGGCTGGAAAAGGGGGAAGCTGATGCCGAGCTCTCTTAATGTAGCGGCCGCGTTGATTGGGCTTTGGTACTTCACGAGGGATCCGGCGAGTGGACCTCCGTCGACTAGGTTGGGCCCGCAGCTGACGAGTGCGCAGGAGGTTAAGGGCCCGGGGGAGATGAAGAAGGTTGCGGGCAAGTAGGCCGTCGTCGCACGCCTCGATCGGAGGCGGAGTCAGTTGGAAACACGCTTGGGTTCGTTGCTTGGAGAGTAAGAGGCTGGCTGCTTTGGAGAGAGGGGATTGAGAGAGGTCCACGCAAGCTCTTGCGCCGTCGTCGTCGACACTAGCGAACAACTCCGAGGCCTCCCTCTCGCTCCCCTCCCTCCCAGTTCGATGAACGAAAATGCAAATGCAACGTACGCCAATTAGGTGCTATACAGTTCCTAAACCCTCCTCCCCCCCTCCACTTCCGCCTCCTTAAAGTCCCCAAACTCCTCAACATCAAACACCTTCCCCTCGCCTAACCGGACCTCATCGAGCTCCAAATCCTCCGCCCCCTGCCCGGGCCTCTCACTCTCAAACACCGAATCCCCCTCTCCAAGCTCCTGCACCCCCTTCCTCCCCCTCCTCTCACTCCGACTCATCTCCCCTCCCGCCCCCTCCTTCCCTCCAAAGATCCCCCCGAGCCATCCTTGGCTCTTCGATTCGGGCTTCTCCTCTGACCCAGAAGGCGCCGAAGGATCTTTCCCTTCTTCGTGTAGGACTGAAGGAGCTCGAGCGCGCGCGACGGGCTTCTTGAAGGAGAGGAGGGCGACGCCACCGATGAGGACTGCGATCGAAGCCCAGATACAGAGGAAGACCCAGAGGCGGTACCTGCGTACTCGACGTTAGCGCAGGAGGGGGGGAGGAGCGGGGACGAACGTGTGGAATTCGTCGAGGTAGACTAGCGAGTTGATGAAGCCGCACGTCGTGTAGGTCGCGAAGAAGAGGGGAACCGTGAAGGTCGAGTCGTAGCATTTTAGCGAGGCGGTGAGGCAGTCTGTACGGAGAGGACGTTGAGTGAGCGGGCGAAAGAAGGGAGGGAGGGCGACGACGCACAGATTTGCAAAACGGCGGCGACAATGAGGAGGATGACAATGACCCAGCTGAGCGGGCTGCTGAACTGGTTCGCCTCGTTTGGATCCGTCTTGTTGATCGCGCTCGTCACGAGCTGCGCAAGGAACCAGAATCATCAGCCCCTCCTCCCCCCATTCCTCGAAAACGGAAACGCGTACCTTGACTGCCGATTTAGCAAACACGAGCGTCTGCCCCGCCAGCAGTCCACCCGTAATACTCCAGCACAACCCCGCCGTCTTCCGAATCGTCGAATCGGGTTTACTCTGCGCCCACTTCTCGACGACCCTCTTGACGCCCTTCCTCAACCCCGCATGCCCTCTCCGCACTCTCACCCAACCCGCCTTGACCCTCTCGATGAACCCCTCTCCCCCTCCTGCACTCCTCCTTCCCCCGCCGAGCATCCCCTCGATATCCGTATCCCGCTCTGCGTCCCCCCGCTCATCCTCCACTCTCCCCATGCACACCTCGTGCACAATCGCGCTCATCCAGAAACACCATGCAGTCGTCACCTCCAAGCACGTGAGGTAGGCGATCCAGTCCCCGCGCCCCCAGATCTCCTTGAGGAGGGAGAGGGAGAGGTTCGACTCTTTGTCGAACGCGTCGTCGTGCGTTCGCGCGTTGCCGAAGAGGACTACGCCGATGACGCCGAGGACGATGATGAGGGTTCCGATGATGTCGGTTCGCACGACGGGAGTGCCGACGAGGAGGCGGGCGAAGATGAAGTTGAAGATGAGCGAGGTGGAGCCGAGAGGAGCGACGTATTCTGCGGTCCTGGCGTTAGCTTGTGCGCACGGTCCCACTGGAAAGGAAGAACGCACCTGCGCGGAGGTACTCGAGCGCCAGAGTGGAGCCCACCAACTGACTCGCGACGTACAGCACGAGTCCAAGCCACCACAACCCTCGTTTCCAATCTGCTCGGCGGGAGGAAGGAGGAAGAGCTTCTTGGCGAGTAAAGTCGAGCTTGGTGATGTTGAGTCCTAGGGCGTTGACGATTGAAGCTGTGTAGGGGAGTTAGGAGCTGCAGGAGAGACAGGAGGGAGGACGGGCACTCACCTCCGAGGGTGATGAAGAGGCCGATGACAAAGTCGATGGCGCTGTACGCAGGAAAGAGGTTAGCAGGTTGAGCTGAGGAGGATCCTGTTGAGCTGGCTGAGCTCCCTCTGTCCCCCTTGAGACGCTGGGAGAGGGCTGGTCGAGTGGCTGCTGCTCCTCCACAGGCGCACTCCCAAAGCTCACGCGGTTCTCCTTTACTGCTCACGAGTATCTCCTACTCCCCACTGTCCTTGCTCCATCGGCGTAGCTACAGGCACCCCACAGTCTCCTCCTCCAAAAGAACGCCGAGCTGCGTCGCCTCCCCGCCTCCACCGGGCGCTAACTCACCTGTACTCCTTGTAGTTGAAAAAATCCCCCTCGTCCTGCATGATGCACTGCTCCTCCTACGGGCGTGCGAGTTGGTGAGAAGAGGGCGGCGTCGTTGAGATGACGCGAGAGATGGCTCGGAGTTGGCGAGGGACCGGGAGGGAGTTGGGTGGCTGACTGGGCGAGCTGTTGGGTCCTCCGAGTGGGCACTAGGTACGGCGCTTCTACTTCGTGCGAGCTCGACGTTGTGGTGGGAGGGCAAGCGACGCAACTTGGGTTCGTTTCGAATCAGCTGCCGCCAGATCCGACGCCGACGACTCCCCATTCGAGCCAGTCCACACAGGAGCACCAGCAGCCCTCCCAAAACATTCCCCCCAGCTGTACGCGAAATAAAAAGACAATGCAGTGCGACGAATCCACCTAAATAAAGTAGTCCCCTCGCAGCCTACAGCCCGAACCCTCCTCCCGCATACGCCATCGCCTTGATAGGAGGATGCGGCTGCTCACTAAACGTAGTGAACTGCATATCCCCACTATCGTCAATCGTAGCAAACGCAGCGAGGTTCCCCACTTGGTCCACCTGCTCTCCGCGAAAAAAGTCAGCGACGACGACGACCGAGGGAGGGGGAGGAGAGACGCACGTAGTTGGGCGCGGAAAAGACGGTGATGCAGAGACCGTTGTGCTCGACCGAGTACCCGGCTTGTCGAACTTCGTGCGAGCGGATAACGGCAGTAACCTCGTTGACCTCTGTCCATCTCCTCGTAACGTCGGGTCCGAACCCAATCCCAACTCCCTGCGCGCCCACATCAGCACCCACCCCAGAAAACGAAGCAAAAGGAACGTACCCGCTTGCTCGGCCCTCGTCCCGACATATCCTGAGGATCCGTCCACAGCATCTCGCACATGAGCCCATCGTGGCCCGGTTGCTTCTGCCCCACTCGATCAATCTTCTTGATATCGGCCAGGAGGACGTCCTCGCGACTGAAGAGGCCGCCGTGGACGACAAAGTACCGCTTGACGCCGCGGAAGAGGGTCGGGTTCTTGGGGTTGGGAGCGGCGTCGAAGCGGGGAGGTTGGCTGGCGGTGATGAGCGTTGCGAGAGGGACTGCGCGGGGAGAGGATTAGCGAAATTCCAGGCGGGAGGAGGGAGCGAACGCACGCGCAGTGAAGACCTCCTCGAAGAGCTTGTACGTGAGCTCAGAGTACTTCTTCTTCGTCTCGCCTTCAAAACCGTACACCTGCGCAGAGGAATCAGCTTCGTCGCTCTCTCGGCAAGCGACGACGCAGGAACGCACCTTGTTCATGTCTGCCGTCTCGTGGTTACCGCGGTTGAGGAAGACCTTCCGAGGGTACAGCCCTACAACGTTCCCCTCATGAGCAACGACGTCTCCCGAGCTCGCAAAACGAAACTCACACTTGTACGCAAAGAGCACGATGACAATCTCGGTACTCCACGACCCCCGATCGACGAAATCGCCGTTAAAGAGCAGCGTATGACTCGGCGAAGGCTTGCCCGTCAACGAAAGGAGATGAATAAAGTCGTAGAACTGCCCATGCGTGTCCCCAATCCTTACGCCCAAAACCGCATCAGCCTCACTCTCCACACCCTCAAGCAAGGAAACTCACACATCAATCGTCTCCCCCTCTGGAATCCGCACATCCACCAACGAAGGCTCCTCGAGCAGCACCTTTTGCGCACCGAGGACAATCTCCCATGCGATCCGCCGGGGCAGGACCTTGCCCTCTTTGAACCACTCTACGAGCGCGTCGACAAACTCGACCGTGGGAAGTCCGTCCGCGAGGCGGGGGCCGGCGTAGGAGTCTTCGATGGGGGAAACGCCGTTCGCTAGTTGCGTCTTGACCTGCACAAAGGGTTAGTGAGGTTAGAAATGGGAGGGAAGGGGCGCACGCTGATGGAGGTGGGGATGTCGTCTTTGGAACTGATGGCGGCTTCGAATTGTAGTCGGCGGAGGAGCTTCTGCGTCGCGTCAAACTGCGCCTTGCCAGCGACGTTCTTGGAGTCGAGTTTGAGGAGCTGAGCACGTCTTCAATAGTAAGTCAAAGCCTAGGCAGAGAGCGGAGACGCACCTGCTTGAGATCCACGAGCGCAGCTTTCGGCTTCATGATGGCGAGGTTGGCGGTCGCTCGACGGAAGTACGCCTTGACGAACTTGGGGTCCAGCTCAATCGCTCTCGCTGTGTCCTCGTCAGCTTCCTTCTCCCTGTCCACCGCAAAGGAGGACGCACAAGCATCCGCAATCGCCAATCCGTACTCCTCCAACTTGAGCCGCACGGCTGCGCGGTTGCTCCAAACGACGGCGTCAAAGGGGTTCTTGTTGAGAGAGGCGGTGTAGAGATCGAGGGAAGGGCGGTATTTTGAGGCTGCGTGCCGGGGTGAGTGGAGGAGGAGAAGGAGCTACGAGAGGACGCACTGGTGAAGAGGGCGTTGGCTTCGCTCTTGATTCGGAGAGCGTGCTGCAGTGAGTCCAAGATTAGCTTCTGCAGGGCTTGTAGTGCAAAGGCCAAGGCAGTCAGACGCTCCAGCACGCCTGCCAGCAAGTCGTGCGAGATCCCTCCTCCCTCCTCGAGATCGCGATCTCGAGATCGTTAGCTGGTGGAGAGCTGCAAAGGCACGATTCGGCCTACAGGAGCACCCGGATATCGCCTGGGAAATCAGTCCTGCTCAGGCTAGCTCCAGCCGAGGACAGCAACGAGCTAGCCCAGAGTGGGGCAGGTTGTCGTCTCAGCTCCCCCTCTCAGCCGCTCCAGCTCCACCAAGCCCAGCCCCTCCCTCCCCATGGCCCACGCTGGCCACCCAGCAAGCCCAACCTCAGCGCTACTAACCTGCTTATCCTCATCCGTAACCTCCTCGAGGCTCTCAGCCCTCACTCCTCCCTCCCCGCCCCCAACGCTCGTCCCATCAATACTGGGATCAGGCGCATGCCCCGAAAGCGGCGCCACGTACTCCGAGTCGCTGTCGCTCTCGCCGTAGTCGGACGTCGAGGAGGAGCCAGAGTGGTCGTGGTGAGGGAGGGACGCGAGGGTGGGTAGGGCCGAAGTGGGATCGGAAGAGTCGGTCGGGCTGAAGAGGGACGGCATTGGTTCCCTGGCTGCTGGTTGCGGGGTTGGGGAGAGGAAGACGAGATCCTGTGCCGTCGTCGCCGAGTTTTTTCTTCTCCGAGTCGGGCCTGCTCCTCCTTCGCTGCTTCCACGCCTGCCATTCACGCTGTATCGAGTACTTCAACTCTCCCAGATCTCTCCCACTGAACCTCTGCTCGTCCCATCCCGAACGAATCCCCAAATTCCGCCGCTCGAATCCCAGCTCAAGCAAACGCACCCCACTCCATCCCCTCCCCTCCCTCCCCCTCCCCACCGAACCCCTCCCCAACATACAAATCCGCCCAAGGTTCCGTAAGCGAAACGTCCATCCAACTCTGTCCCCTGAACGGCTCGTACGCCCTCGCCGCCGCCGCCGCTCCCGTTTCTTCTTCGGAGGAGGAATGGGAAGGGACGCCGTAGTCGTTGAATTGGAACGGGGTGGGGAAGAGGGTGGAGGGGGTTGGTGGAGGAGCGAAGGGGTTGGAAGGGGTTGGTGGGGGGGGGAGGGGCGATTGGGAAGAGGGGAAGAAGGGGGAGTAAGAGGGGGAGTAAGAGGGGGAGGGCTGCAGAGGCTCGTAGGCTTCTTTGGCGGGAGGTGGTGCGTCGAACGAGTAGTCGAGAGAGGGGCGGTAAGGTTGCGGTGCGGGAGAAGGCTGGAATGGCTGCGGTACTGGTGCGGGTGAAGAATCGAGGATCTCTGCGAACGGCATCAGCGAGGCACTCGAGAAGAGAGGAAGCGGCGCGCACCTAGGAACGGACTGGGAATCGGTCGTCGACCAGCGACGAGCTCGTGCACGCGTTTGACAGCGAGCGGGGTATAAAAGGATGCGAGCCTCATCGCCTGCGTCAACCTGTACCCCTCATCAGCTCCCCACCCCTCGCTCGCAACCAGCGAGAAACGCACCAATCCAGCTCCTGCTCCGTCACCTCGTACTCTGCCGTCGGAGGCCCTCCACGATCTCCTACTCGCTGCAGCGCGAGCGTCGTCCAGTTTGGGAGGAGGGAGAGTTCGACAGCGAGGTGGTAGACGAGGTGTTTGTCGCGCGAAGAGAGGTAGAGCTGCGAGCGTCGTCAGCTCCCTTTGCCTCCACGAACGAGTAAGGAACTCACATGAGCGTAGAAGCTGTGCAGTTTGAGGCACTTGCGAACCCTCAGTTCGGACTCTGCGACAAGCTGCCACCTCGTCTCCCTCTCCCCCTCGCGCAACTCCTCCGGTCCCAACCTCAGCAAGAACCGATGCATAAGGTTGACTAACCCAACCAATCTCGTATCCATCCTCACGCCAAGGAGGACGTAATGATCCACCGCCGAAAGGTCCCCCTCGAGTCCCTCGGGCACATAATCAATCTTGACGAGCGTCTGCTGCAGCCTCTGCACCGCCGAATGAACATGATCGACGTACTCCCACACCGTCCGCACCTCCTTGAGTCCCTCGACAGGACTCGTTCGACCGGTCGAGATGATCGCAAACACGCGCTGGCACGCTGCGACCCAGCATGCGGCCGTCTCGAGCCCTCGTTGGATATCCTCGTGCGAGAGTCGACTCGAGGTGGTGAAAAGAGGCGCGAGGGCTGAGCCGAGGTCCTCGTTGGAGAAGTCGGGGATGCGGACGCTTGTGCTCGTAAAGTAGTCGGCGAGCTCGACGCGCGCGATGAGGCAGGGTCGGGAGGAGATGGCGGCGACGTTCGAGTCGTTCTCCTGCGCCTTGGGGTTAGTTTGAAGATGGGGAGGAGGGAGGAGGACGTACGAAGAGGGTTGGACCGGTCGCGCGCTTGAAGGCTGCTGCTTCCTCGGGACCGAGATCGTGTTGAAGGTCCTGAAACATCCCCAACGCGATCCGCACAACCATTCGACATCGTTCAGGCTTCGCCTCATCTGCTGCAAGAAACGGGCACTCCAATCAGCTCCGTCCCCGCCTCAGCAGCTCGCACTCACTGCTCAACAACTGCGTCAAAGCGACCAGGCTCTCCAGATGCTCCCTCGAAACTTCGTGCAGCATTCGATGGCGGTAGCACAGATTCAACGCGACGTCCATCAGGGCGCGACAGGCTCGCTCGCGTCGGATCCCAGCGGTCGCCATGAGTTCCGAGGAGGCGACAGAGGCTTGGTCGGCGGGATCGACGCCTGCTACACCGAGGAGGGCCTGGAATGCCTCTTCAGTGAATTGCGCAAAGTTGCCGGGAAGGAACGAACCGAGTGGGGAGAAGAACGGGCGCCGAGCGTGCAGAGAATCGCCACTGCGACCTGGGAGGCGATGAGCGAGGTCGAACGCACAATAGGAGGGAAAGCGTACCTTGGCTGCTGGGTTGAGCGACTGCACGTTCTCCTTGTAGTACGGTATCCGCTCCTTGAGCAGCTGGTACGCGGGGAGACGGAAGCAGCAGGAGAAGGCGGAGGCTGTCGCTTTCGTCAGCTCCTCCTCCCGCGTGCGAGTCAAACGAACGCACCGTCAATCAAATGCCGCGTCAAGCTCGTCGCCATCGCTGGTAGTGCCAAACGCCAGTTGAGCGACCCTGGGCCAATGTTGGAGTCGCCGATTAGCGAGTTGAGGAAGAAGTGGAAGAGAGTCGAGTGCTGTTCGTTGTTGGCATCGCGCATGATCGAGGAGTGGATGAGGATGGGGAGGGCGTCCAGGACCATCGGTGTGGGATCGGAAAAGTCGTCGGCGCCAGAGGGAGGAGTCGAGTTGGCCGAGGAGACGATGGAGAGCTCTTGTTCCAGCGTAGCTGCGAGGGGGTCAGCTTGGTCTCGGGGGACAAGGAACAGAACGTACTGATCTTGGACTCTAACCGCCTGATCCGAGCATCGTCTGCGCCTACGAGCGAGTCGTCCCTGCAGTCACCATCAGCTCGCCTCCTCCCCTCGAGCTCAAGAGCAACGCACACCGTGACATCCTCATCGTACTCGCACTTCTCCTCCCTCTTCCTACAGCGCTTACACGTCGGCCAGTCCCTATCACACCGCACCTGCAACCTCCCTCAGCTCCCGCGTACGAAACAAGGCAGATCCGCGAACGCGCACCTTGCGTAGCCTGCACCTCAAGCAGCTCTTGTCCGTCAGGCGAATCTCCTTCTTCCCGCGCTTCGGCTCCTTCCCACTGAGCGGCACCAGCTTCCCCTCCTCCCCGCTGCTCGGCACGCGCTGCATCCCGGCTCCGCTCTCGGGGGAGGCACGGCTCGTGTTGGAGGACTGCCGCCGGGATTCGAGCTGCATGGATTCAAGGTCTGGAGGGCTGGGAGAGCCGGCGGTGTTGGGTTGCATCGCGAGCACGTTCGTTCGGCGCCACCAGGTCGAAAGAGGTCGTTTGAAAGGGCGGTGAGCTGGGTTTGACTGAGCTTGATTGAGTACGCCCAATACACTCGAGCCTGTGAGGGCGATTGAGGAGAGGGCGAAGAGGGTTGGAAGAGAAGAAGTGTTCGCCCCAAGTCGAGCTCATCAGGACAGGAGCACTAGCACGCGGCCAGCTCTTCCGGATCGATCCTCCTACGCTCTCCCAGCGATGTTGGCAGTCGATGTCAACGCTCTCCCACGAGTGGCTGATCCTCTACCTTCGCCTACTCACGCTCCATCCCTTGATGCTCTCACTACGACGTTCACCCAAGCTCTATTCGACGTCAGGTCGCGCCTCCCCAAAGAGCTCCGCACGCCCAAGGTGGGGATTGTCTGCGGAAGTGGACTACAAGGACTCGCAGAACTGCTGCAGGATCGTGTGGAGGTGCCGTACGGGCAGATCGAGGGGTTCGGGGAGAGCACGGGTGAGCCTGGGGAGAGGGCTATCGCGCGGGAGGGAACTGATGATTCTGCGAGCAGTGATGGGGCACCAGTCGGCGTTGGCGTTTGGATTCTTGGGGAGGACGAGGGTGCCGGTCGTCTGCCAGCTGGGGAGGTGCGTGGGCCGCTGCGATGGAGGGAGCGTGGAGCTGACGCGTGAACAGGTTCCATGCGTACGAAGGCTTTGCGCTCGAGCAGGTCGCGTATCCGATGCGAATCATGAAGCTTTTGGGGATCCAGGTGGCCATCATCACGAATGCTGCAGGTGGATTGGATCCCACGATGGAGGTTGGCACTGTCGTGGTCCTCCAAGATCACATCTCGCTCCCTTCCCTCGTGCGTTCCTCTCCGCTCTTTTCCAGCGTAGTTTGCGAGCTAAACCCTCGCTGCACGCAGACGAGCATGAACCCTCTCATCGGCCGGAACCGCGACACCCTCGGCCCCCGCTTCCCTCCCATGTCCGATGGTTCGTACTCCCTCCTGCGCCTCGTTCGCATCTGACGCCCTCCTATCCACAGCCTACGACTTTGACCTCCGCAAGCACGCTTTCCGCGCCGCCAAATCACTCGGTTTCGCTCCTGGTACGCTCAAGGAAGGGATCTACGCTTGGGTCTGTCGCGTCCTGCTCTCACCTCTCTCGCGCGATGCGACTAACCCGATTCGCAGGTCGCAGGGCCCACCTACGAAACTCGTGCCGAGCAGCGGTTCCTCCGAGCAGCCGGCGCAGATGTCGTTGGCATGAGTACGGTTCCAGAAGTCATCGCTGCGAGGCACGCCGTTCGTCTCCTCCTTTCTCTCCCTCTCGCCCCTCGCTAAAGTTGACTGCAGGGAATTCGCGTCCTCGTCCTCTCCCTCGTTACCAACATCGTCGTCAACCACCCCTACGAATCCGCCGAAGCTGCCGTTCAAGCGGAAGAGGACGGCGTGGTCGATGCGAAGCCGCACGTCGAGGAGGTCGCGAATCATCAGGAGGTGCGTCGTGCTGCTTCGTTCGAGTTGGAGGACGTGCTGATGAGCGTTCCGCAGGTCCTGGATGTCAGCGCAAAGAGGGCGGACGACATTCGCGCGCTGGTGGAGAGAATCGTCGAGGAAGCCTTTACGTGAACTCTCTCGTCCTCGTAGAGATTGTGTTTATTGGATTCGTGTACCTTTCTCGCCGGTCTTGAGGTCGCTTGCGAACAAGTCTCGGCTCCACCTGACACGAGCTCCAGACGGCGGTCGTTGCTTCGTCCTCTCGAGTCGCTTCCTGCCTTGTTGTTCGGGGTGAATCTTTGCTTTTACGATAACTCCTCCAGACAACTTCTCAAGGCGTGTACAGGGAGATCCGAACGGAGGAGCGGAACTGCACCGCTCGACAAGCTCCCCGTGCGAACTTGGGCCCAACTCTTGCTCTCTCCCTTGGACTCTTCTCCCGCGCGATGAGCTACAACCAGCAATCTCCGCCTCCTCAGGGCCAGTACCAGCAGTACGCACCACCAGGCGCGCCCCCTCCTGGAGCTTGTGAGCCCGACTCGCCTCACCATCCCCGCTGTACTGACCCCCACCCCTTCCCACAGACGGCGCTCCCCCTCCTCAGCCCTACGGCCAGCCTGCGTACGTTGCACCTCCCCAGCAAGGCCACGCACCTCCAGCAGGGCAGTACCCTCCTCCTCCAGGCCAACCGGGCTGTTTGTCCCCACCCGCTCTGTGTCACGAGCTTCCTCAGCTGATTCCGCCCGCAGATCCTCAGCAGCAGTACGCCCCTCCTCCTTCTGGACAGTACGCCCCGCCACCAGGACAATACGCTCCTCCTCCTCCTGGCCAATACCCTCCTCCGCCTGGTCAATACGCACCCCCGCCAGCCGGACAGTACGCGCCTCCTCCAGCCCCCTACGGAGCTCCTCAAGGCTACCCTCAGCAATTCTACGCTCCACCTCCTCAAGGCTACCCAGCCGCACCGCAGGGATACCCCCAGCCTCCTCCGACCGGCTACCCCGCTCCTCCAGCTGGCTACCCCGCTCAACCTGCGTATGGAGCTCCCCAGCCTGCGTACGGACAGCCTGCGGCATCATACCCTCAGCAGCAGTATGGCGCGCCGGCGGTGGCTCCGAGGACGTACCTTGGCGCGCAGGTTCATCCGAGTGAGAACCTCCTCTTGCCAGTGCACGAGCGGACGAAGGAGAGTGTCGCGGTGGATGGGTACGATCCTGCGAAGGACGTCGAGACGGTCAAGAAGGCTACCAAGGTTCGTTCTTTCCCCACTCTCCCCCTGAATCGAGCTGACGACTCGCGCAGGGATTCGGCGTACGTCCTTCCGCTCGTCTTGAGCCCCTGCGAAGCTGACTTGCCGCTCGCAGACGAACGAAGGCCTCATCACTGGGACCCTCGTCTCTCTCCCTGCTGTTCGACTTCCGCTCCTTGCGTACGCCTACAAGGCTCGTCACGGAACGTCGCTGCACGACCTCCTCAAGAAGGAGTTGGGAGGGAACTACGAGACGCTCATCCTGCTGCTCATCAAGGGACCTCTCTTGGGGGACGTCGAGCTCATCCAGAAGGCCTGCCTCGGCGCAGGAACCAACGAGGTCTGTCCCTTCCTCTCCTCCGCTCCGAATTCGCCACTGACGCCGCTCGCAGACCCTCCTGAACGACCTCATCATCTCCCGCCCTCCCTCCTCAATCGAACTCCTCCGCGCCTCGTACCTCGCTCAAACGCGGACCAGCCTCGACTCGACCGTTCTCTCCGAACTGAGCTTCAAGACCAAAGCCGCCTTCACCGTCGCCCTGCTTGGAGAATGGCGGGACCAGCCTGATGGGGGCAGGAGTGCGGGAACTGTCGGAGGGTTTGGGGGAGCGCAGGAGGGGGTGGTTAATCCTGCGATGGTGGAGGAGGATATCAAGACGCTTGCCAAGGCGATCAAGGCGACTCAGTACGGCGAGACGACGGTGGATGAGACGCTCTTGTGCGTGCTTTTCCCTCCTTCCTGCGGTCATGCTGAGCTGATGGGGAGCGCAGATCCAGCATCGTCTTTGCGAGGTCGCCGCTGCATTTGCATCATCTCCAGATTGCGTACCTCAAGGCGCGCAAGATTCCGCTCACGAGGCAGGTCAAGCGCCACATCACTGGGCATCTCCGGGACGCACTGCTTTACGCGCTCGAAGGCGGGAAGAAGGACACGACGGGTTGCTGTGAGTTTGCTTTCTCTTTCGTGCGCTGGGGAGGGAGCTGATGCGAGCGAGTAGGGAGGGACGCCAAGATGCTCGAGAAGACGATGGCGGGCATGGGAACCAAGGACGATTTGCTCATCATTCGGTTCGTCCTCCTTTCCTTGTCCTTTCTTGCGCCCGCTAATGGGGACCGCAGGCTCGTTCGTGCGCATTGGGACAAGCAGAGGTTCCGCGCGGTGCAGACGGCGTATCAGGCCAAGTATGGGAAGACGCTCGCGAGCGCGGTGATGAAGGAGACGAGTGGGGATTACAGGGATGGGTTGATGGCGTTGATCAACGCCATCTGAGCTTTTGTTTGGGGGGCTGGAATGAATCTGTTGGCACTTGGTACCTCGTTCGAACTGGCTCTGCTTCCTATTACGTTCTCGCTCTTCCCTTCTGCTTCCTATTATATACCTCGCTCGCTCCTTCAATAACTGCTCGACGATCACTCCTCGTCCTCACTCTCCTCCTCGACCCTCTCCAACCTCTCCCCAGGCACGAGTTTCTGCACGCACCCACCTCATCAGCTCCCCTCCCGCCGCACGAAAGAAAAGACAACGCACGATTCTGATCATCGCTATCATCCTCCTCATCACCTCGCTCTCCTCCTCCCGCCTCTCCTTCTCCCCCTCGCTCTCCTCCGACTCGCTCAAATCTTCTTCCTCACTCGAAGATTCTTCGTCGCTGGACCATCCTATCGACCCCACTGCATCTCGCTCGAGCTGTTCGAGCGCGGCGAGGTAGGAGGAGACTTCGGGGAGGGAATCGGGCTCCGAGATCTGGGTGGCGTCGGTGGCGTCAGATCTTCTCGAGAGGAGCGGAGGGGATATGGAGGGACGCACGTTCGATAGATCGGAGAGAGGGGATGCGGAGGACTTGAAGGGGCCGCAGGTGTCACGTTGGCGGGGGGAGAAGGGGAGGTGGTTGTTGTTCTTCCTTTCTTCCGCGAGGGAGGGGGAGGGGAGGGGGGGCGAAGGTGGAGTTGAGGGTGTCTCGATTGGAGTTGAACAGAGATATTTCTCGGGAGTGGACATGGGATCGATAGCGTGGGGAGACGGGGGAGAGGGAGAAAGAGGAAGAGGAAGCGTCTGTCAACAAACTTTCGACTCAGGAGTCGATTCGAGAAAAGACGCGCGTGACGTGTTTCCTCGTTCAGTCAACTACGCTCTTCTGGACTGGAGAGGAAGCTAGTAGAGTGCCTACGTCGCTGGCAAGTGTGGGAGCGAGGACGGAGACGCGTGCGGGCGACAGGAACGGGACAGGAACGCGCAAAGACTCGCTGCCGAAGCAGACGCGTTGGATCCCTCCTCAGCCACTTTCCACGCGTCTACAGTCGCAGAGAGCGTCTCCAGATGAATTCGGAAACAGGATTCATCCACAGGAACCTCTCCTCTACGAGGACGGCCGCTGGCAGAACGCCTGCGATGCTCGGCGCTCACTCGCTCAACTTCCTTTCCTGCCTCTCTTCCAGGGTGGTATGCGGGAACGACGCGTGGTGGACTGGAACTTTTGGAGTGTGCTGCTCCTTCGAGTGCTCTGGAGGAGCAAGAGGGAGCCGAGCAAACTGAGGATCGGGTGAGGAGGTCGCGGAGGTCGCCAGCAGGGACGGTTTCGCAGCGGCTATTGTTCCGGACTCGATGACAGTCGCTTATTTATGTTTGAAGAGCACTGCAGAGGGGCTGCTCTTTTTAGATGGACGCTCTCAGCCCTCGTTCAAACGACTCGCTGATCGCAAGTGAGTTCTCTGCCTTCTCTGCTCTCGATTCCAGCTCGGAGCAGTCGACTGTATTCTCTCTATTCTGATTCTCCCCAGACTTCAACCAGAAGCTGTCCCAAGCTCTCCAGTTCGACCTCAACTACGAGCCAGACTTCATCAGCAAAATCGCTTACTCTGAATTCCAAGTTTGTTAACTTTCGTAGCTCGCGCTGCTCTCCCTCCTCCCTCGCACCCGAATGGTGAGTCTCCCGCCCAGCTCGTCCCAGAGAGCCTTTACTAACCCAGTCTTCCCGCAGAACTCTCTGTACACTCTCGCCCTCCGTCAATCCTCTTCTCTCCAAGCCGACTTGACCGCCCTCGAGCAATCCTACCTCTCCCCCTCCCCTTCCTCCTCCTCGGCTCTCCACGGTCAGATCAACGCCAGTCTCGCAGCGCTCGATAGGACGACAGAGGACTATGGGGAGATGGCAAAGCGGGAGATTGTAGAGGTCAAGAGGGAGAAGGCGATGAGGTGAGTTCCGCGCGCGTGGAGGAGGTTGGTGCGGGGTCGGTTCGAAGGCGCGGACGAGCTCGGAGGGGGTTGGGGAGGGTATAGGGGAGCCTGAGGAGGTTCAGAGGGAGCTGGCGGTCTGGCGACCTTGCGTAGACTGACTGGACAGCTCGTCCAGTCGGGGTGCGTGTGGTCTGCTCCAGCTGCGGTGCTCTGCTCTCGCTCGCTTATGGCACCTTCGCTTTGCAGAGTTGGGCAGCGGAGCCAGGGTCACGTCGCACGCGCTCTCACGAACACTTGCTGGACCATCGAGTCCAGGGAGGCTCGTGTGTACGAGGCGCACGCGTGTCCGTCCCGCTGGGCCGCTGGGAACCTCTCCAGGATTCTCTTCGCAGACTAGGCAGAGCTCGAGCTTGAACCCGAACCGGCGTATGGACCTTGACACTGGCAGAGGTCTCGTGCCAGCGCGCTCCTCTCCGAGGAAGCGTTCCTCACGACACGCTGGCAACGGCAGTCTTTACGCTGGGCGTTGCTCCTCATCGTTGGTGCTCTCGTGCGAGCCGTTGAGGGGAGCGAACGGAGGTGCGGCTGGCGTCAAGAGCGGGGATACGACGCAGCCTTAGCTGCTCTGGGAAGTCTTCCCCGGGCAGCGTGGTAAGGAGGCGACGCGAACGCCGATTCATGAGGCCTGGTAGCTGCAGGTACCTGAGCTCGCCTTTTTCGCGTCCTCGGAATGCAACGATCGCGAGGGAAGATTCAGCGGTCCTCGCCAGGGATTGCTGAGGTTTGGCCCCAGCGGGACTCGCGTGTTGGACGTGGATCTCCTCTCGCCGTTGGAGCGGGAACGGATTCCCCTACGGGAGAAGGAAGACGAGCCCAAAGCCTCACTTCCTCGCAAGGTTGCTGACTCGAGAGATGGAAGGGTGTGCGAGCGCGCCTCGTTGGTCGCAGAGGGGAGGGGGACAGCAGCTCCTTCTCCGTGAGGCTTCTTGGCGGAGTTTGGCTCTGGAGAACAGGTCTCGCGTGAGTCCAGGTTGTAAAACTCCCCCTGCCCTGTTTGCCCAGGGACTCGTTGCGGGCGATACGCGTGCCTGGAGACGCAGGGAAAGAGACGAAGGCGATTCTCGCGCGCTTGGGGGAGATCTCTCCACCGGCTGTCGAGATCATGTCGTTGTTGAAACACCCTGAGGCCCACACCGGGTTTGGGCGAAGAGCACGGGGGAGGAATCTATCCTTTGCGGCGGGCCTGGCTGCACGTTGGTGCAGCTGGTCGCGCCGTAATTAGGTATGCTTCCACCATCGTGCTCTACCATCGTGCTCTCTTCCATTGTCGTGCATCGCGGGAGAATCACGAAATTCGTTAGCATCTCCTGTGGCGTTTCCTTTTCCTCCCTCGCAGAGGGTAGGAGTTCGGCAAACGAGCAGGTGCTGAGCTTTCGAGCGCGTGTTCGCGCTGGACCTCATGCCTGGCTGCATGATTCCATTCCTTCCCGCGTGACGATGGCGCTACAGCGGAGGACAGGCGTTACCGGGACGTGCGCGGGAATCGTCGTTCGAGGAGCGAGGAGCGAGGGACCGGACCTGCCTTTCGAGCGTCGCTGAGTGGGCGAGCCCTTTGGTGTGCTTGAATAGTCTGCTTGTTGGTCACCTTCGCTGTTCTACGCTGCAGGTTCGCTGGGTGTTTGCGGGAAGAAGTTGGCGACACCCTCTCACGCGCGACGTAACTGACGAACTCTCTCTTCGCCCAGTCGAGCAGCACAATTCAACGACGACTGACCTCGGGCGAATGCGGTGCGAGCGGATCAGCAACGACTGGCGCCAGTCAAGCGCGTCTCCTTGCCAGCCCTTCGCACTGACTGCAGCAATCGACTCCCTCCCTGACGGCTCAACCTGCGTCGCTGGAACCGAGCGAATCGAGACGCAGCGCGCGGATGGACTGGTCGAGGGCTAAAGGAGCGGTCGCTCGTGCGGGGAGGGAGGAGGAGAGCGACGCGAGGTGCAGGATGCTTGAAATGGCAGGATTCACGTGTAGTTTCGGAGGGAGGAGAGCAGTGGAGCGTGGTACTCGAGCAGCGTCAAGATGGAGCCGAGTCGCTCTCGCTACTGCTCCCGCGACTGCTAGGTCGAGTAGGGGGTGGGTTGCAGGATCCCTTCTACGTTCTAAACAAAATGCATTCTACGCCGTTGTTGAGGGCTTGAACTCGTCATCGTCCATCGCGAGGAAAGCCTCTGCCCGCTCAATCAACACCTCCTCATCCTCCTCCTCCTCATCCCCATCTGCGCGCCCCATCAGCTCAGGAACCCCACCCTCGCTCGGAAAAGAACTCACCCGCGCCGTAAATCTCGGGATACTTCCTAAAGCACTCTTGCATCCCTCGGAACTTCTCGACGCAATCCACCCCCTTGGGCTCCACCTCCGAGTAGACGAAGCACGAGAAAGCGGCTTTGAACTGCTCTCCGCACGGCCCGTCGGCCATCCCGCCGAGGCAGGGGCAGTCCCAGTTGATCTCGCCCGTTACGGGGTCGTACGCTGCTGCTTGCGGGTTGGCTTCGGCGTCGGCGTCGGCGGGGGAGGAGTCGGAGGAGGAGGGGGTTGGAGGGGAGGGTGGTGGTGCGGCGGCGGCGGCGGCTCGGGCGGCTGGGGAGGAGGGAGTTAGTGATTGAGCTGATGGTAGAACTAGAAAAGACGAGCGGTGGCCAAGAGACGCGCAATCCCCCCTTGGGTTAACAAGCAAACGGATCCGCTTCTCCCCAAGCGACTCCCTCTCCCGCGCAGCGAGAGTCAGGCATCGCTGGGACTGCCGAGCTTTTCCTATACCCAAACCGGTAACCACCTCCCGGGAATGAGCCACGCAGTCTCGTAGCTCGCACCTGGATATCGCACCTCGACATACGCTCTGCTCTGCCTCGCCGAAGAGCGTAGCAAACAGTGCGATGAGTGCCGAGCTAGTCCCAGGTGTTGCGCGCTCCTCGCACGCTCAGGTCACGACGCGGAGCAGGCCAGTGCTTCTCCTGTCGGGTTTCTTTGCAAGCACTGGTGGGCTGCAGCTTTGGAGGCGTTCATGGAGCCAGCCTTGCGACCCCCCGGCCGAAACGGCGAGGAAGCCGCGACGCTGACACCCTTAAAACAACATCCTTAGCTGCCGTACCCCCGGGCTTCAGAACGAAGCATCTCCCCAACCAGCGTCTGTCACCTCAATCCCAACACCCAAGCAGCCCTTCTCCCTGAGGCGAGGGGCTCAAGCGAGCGTTGAGTCGAGAGCTCTGCGCTGGTAGAAGTCTGCGGGGATGGATACATGGGAAGATCTAGCGATGGAGAGCCAAGCATGTTCGACTGGAATCGGACGCATTGCTCCATTGCGTGGGGAGCGTTGCGAGCGAAACCCGCCCTTGCGATCCGAGGCGCTCCCTGCGAAGCTCGTCGCCTACGAGTTGGGACTCAGGGAGCGACCTCCTTGGAGGAATACTACCGTACACCATCATTCGGACCCGCGCTTGCGCGGTGCCTAAGTTGGCGAGCGAGTGAGAAGTCCCCAGGAGGCCGAATTCCTCCCCGTGTTGCTCGACCTAAAAGAAACGTGAAGTGCCCCTCTGCACTTCACCCGCAGGAGAACAGGGCTGTCCCTCTCGTCTGCGATGTTTGCTTTTCACCATGTGCGATCAAGAGCGGGAGTAGAGGATGGAGATCGAACGCAGCTCACAAAATCCTCGACTGAGGGTTTGCAGCTGCGATTGAGTCTCTTTCTCAGTCCCGTCCCGCCGCCACGTCGCTCCGACGTAAGGAGAGAGAGAGAGAGAGAGGCCACAGTGACTTGAGCAAACGCTGTTGGTGCTCCTCGACCGGAGCTGAGGGTCACGAACGAGCGTAGCTTGGAGAGAGCGAGCTAGCCTGCCTCACTTGGCTGGGCAATCTCAAGCAGGGCAGAGCACCAAGACTCTGAAAAAAGCACCGCTCTCTTCTTTCCACGGGAAGTGGAGCTCGGAGAGTGATCCTGGGTCGCCCAGCGTGCTCTGCGCTGCCTCGCCTCCTCTTGCTCCCTCGCACTGAGAAATATTGCGCGAGGAAGCCCTCTGTAAACAGTCCATTCACCCCTGGGACTAGTTTCATCCGTTATCGGCGGCTCCGGGCGACTCAAGACGAGAAGCTCGAACGCCGCGATGGCAGTGTTGTCGAGCCCCAGGCGCCGTAAGCCAGCAGCCTTCCCACACCAACTTCTTGATCCCAGCTCCACAATACGAGGACTGCCCTCCCTCGAGCTAGACTCCCTCGCCGAGCCCACCTCTGCTCAGCCCCTCTCAACTCAACCCCTCTCGACGACCAACCGAGGAGAGCTCACCTCTTCCCCCATCCTTCTCCGCAACTCTAACCACCAACGCCGTCCCGACCACCAACGCCGCGAGCGCTCCAGCGCCGTACGACAGCCCCGAAGCCTGCTGGTGGTTCGGAGTCGTGCTGACCGATTTCGAGGACGAGTGGCGGAGGAGGTGTCGCGGGGCGGAACGAGGGGTGGAGCGGGCTAGGGCGGCGAGGGTGGTTAGAGGGCGGTACATCGTTGCTGGGAGAGACTGCTGGGATTCGGGAGAGAGGGAGGAGGGAGAGGAACGACTTCGCGATTTTGCGCTCTTGCCCTGTTTGCCTTCAGCCGTCGTCCTTCCCCGCCGACCAAGTCAGTCGCGAGTACACGCAGCCAAATCAGGCTAAAGCGCGCTCAGCCGGCCTCAACCGCCGCACCCACTCGCACCCGAATCGGAGGAGAGAATCTCGAGCACTTCCGATAACCTCGCTCGATCGCAGAGTGGACCCAGGGGACTTACGGTGAGTGGTCGGAGTGCAGGTCGGGGTGCTGGGAGCGTAGGGGTGGACTAGGCGAGTGCGGCGTGGGCAGACCTGGGGGGAGGAGGGAACCAAGTCGTGCTTGCAAGACGTCACGAGGGATGGAGGAGGGCAGACTCTCCCTCAGCGGGATCAAACAGTGGGCGAGGGCAAGTCTCCCGTCCGAGTTGGGCTGCTGAGTGAACGGGTTAGACTTCGCCACTGCGCTGCGTCGAAGTACGGGCTTGGCCAGGCTGGACGAGGTGTTCCCTTCCCTCGGGAGCTCTGCCAGGTCGAGCGAGGGAGGTGCAGCGCTTCCCGCACCACAGTAGGTGGCGACAGAGCTCTATTCGAGTCGCTCAAGCTATTCCCTGAGCAATGGAGTGAGTGTGCACCACCCACCGGGGACTGGGCTCCCTTCTGCTCTCTGAGGAGCTGCATCTACACCACTGCTGTGCTCGACTGGGGAGACACACTCTTCTGCAGTAATACTGCTCATTGCTGTGGGCGTGGCCTCCTTGTGAGCGCGAAGGGGGCTCCACAGAATCACGCGCCTCGAGAACGACCGCTCATGCCCTCCTCCCGCAGAAACCCAGCCATGCCCGACGACCTCGCCGCCTCGACGAGCATCCTCAAGTCCGTCTCGGCCTACTCCGACACCGCCGACACCGACTCCCAGTTCTTTCCCACCGAAGAACGTCCCCCGATCGCCTCCCTCCCCATCCCCTCGACCGAGCCTGCAGAGGACGACTACGATGATCCAGAGGGCAGCATGTTCTCTGGTCCTGCCGCGAGGTCGGTCCCGACTTCTACGTCGACTTTTAGGATGCGCGCGAGGAGTCGGGGAGAGCTTGAGCGCATGTCGAAGGATTTGGAGAGGGAGCGCGATGAGCGCGAGGAGAGGGAGGAGGAGGAGGATGCCAAGAGTATGGGAGGACGAAGTAGGAGGAGCAGGAAGAGTGGGAAGGGCAAGGGACGGAGCAGGCGCTCGAGCAGTCGTCGTGGGAGCGACGCTACGAGCGTAGGCGGGGCGACCACCGACGCAGGGGAGAGCGATGGGGAATCCCTCGCGCCTTCCTCTCGAAACGGTACACCGCGACGAAAGGAATCTGGAACCCCCTCCCGTCGACGCTCTCGCCTCTCCCGCCCTTCCTCCCCCACCTCCTCAGACGACGAACGCCCTGGCTTCTTCCAAGGCATCTCGGACGCGATTCGAGGTCGACGACCCTCCGTCTCCCAGTACGAAGCTCCTTCGACTCCTGCCTCTCGCGCTGGATCTCGAGCAGGATCAGTTCGCCCCAAGTCCTCGCGCCGTCGGTCGAGCGGGTACGAATCGGACGCCGTCTCTGCGCGCTCGGAATCCGAGGTCGGGGACGACGACGATCCCTACGGCCCTTACGGGTCTTCGGACTCGACGTCGACCGCGACGACGCAGTCTTCCTCCTCGTCGCAGGACAATGGACCGAGGAGGAGGCGCGGAGGAGGCTTCCTGGGGATGCCCGGCGCGGGAGACATGTTTGGCGAGTCGAGGATCTCGTTCGAGGAGGGGTCGGACGACGAGAGTGGGATCGGATCGCCGGGAGGGAGGAAGGGGTCTGTCAACGCTCAGCAGGCGATGTACATCCCCGACGAGGACTTGCATCTGCGCCTCGTGGGGCTGCGCGTGTCGGGGATCAAGAGCGTCGCTTGGACAACTGGGTGCGTCCTCAGTGGTGGGACGCTGTGGTTGCTGGGGCGGTGGGTGCCCAACATCTGGCTCAAGAGCGTTAGTCGACCGGGAGAGTTTGACAAGGCTTCCTACGTCGTCATCGAGGTGCGCTCTCTCCCCTTCTCTTCGTCCAGGACCGCTGCTGATCTTCCCCTTCCACGGTAGACGCACCACCACCCTCCCCAAATCACCGCCATTGAAACCCTCGTCCTCCCCCACCCCATCCTCCTCTCCTCCATCTTCCCTCCCTCCCTCGTCAGCCCTCCCTCCCACCGCGAGGAAGTCCTACGTTCCGCCGACCTGCCAGACGCCAACGCTTCCGTCATCTCGCTCGGCCAACCTGCGCTCGGGAGCGAGAGTGGGAATGCGAATGGAGTGGGAAGCGGGACGGGGACGCCAAAGGGGAGGAAGGGCAAGGGATACATGGTCGATAGCATTCGCTATGTCGACTACCGGTACTACCGCTTGCTGCTTCATCCCGAGGGCGAGTTTAGGATGGTTCGGTGAGTTCCTACGAGGCTTTGCGGAGCGGGAACGGCGCTGATGCTCGAGGGGTTCGCAGCGAGTGGAAAGACCCCATGTGGAAGACGCTCCCGTCGCTTAGGAGGGGACTCACCGACGCCGAATCCCACCTGAGGACGATCCTCTTTGGCAGGAACGTTATCGAGGTCGCGGCGCGCGGCACCTTTGCGCTCCTCGTCGACGAGGTCCTCCACCCTTTCTACATCTTCCAGGTACTTTCGATCGCTCTCTGGGCTTTCGACGATTACTACTGTGCGTCCTCGTGCGGTCGTGCTGTGAGGTTCAAGCTGACGTCCTTCTCGGCCAGACTACGCCTTTGCCATCGCTCTCATCAGTATCGTCTCTATTATCACGACGCTTATCGAGACCAAGAACGTGCGTGCTTCTCCTCTTCCTCCGTTAGGCGCTTGCTGACGCCGCCCTGCTCGCAGAACATTGAGCGAATGCGCGAAATGTCTCGCTTCTCTTGCCCCGTGCTTGTCCTCCGCAACGGCTTGTGTACGTCCTCGTGCGTCCTGGCATGAGTTCGTACTAACCCTCCACGCAGGGGTTACCGAGGATTCGGGCTCGATCGTTCCTGGCGACATCCTCGACATCTCCGAACCCTCCCTCCACACCTTCCCAGCCGACCTCGTCCTCCTCTCCGGTGACGCAATCGTCAACGAATCGATGCTCACTGGCGAATCGGTCCCAGTCTCTAAGATCCCCGTCGAGATGGAGGGCGTGTCCCTCGTCAGTCATCCGGGTGGAGAGGTCCATTCGGAGCTCTCTCGCCATGTTGTCTTTTGCGGGACCAAGATCGTTCGGATTCGCAAGACGGCGCCGGTCGGGATTGGGGGTGGAGAGCCCGAGGCGCTGGCGATGGTCATGCGGACTGGTGAGTTTTGAGGATTTGCTTCGGGGCGAGCGTTCGCTGATCCTCCTTCGCAGGGTTCAACACGACCAAGGGAGCTCTCGTGCGATCGATGCTGTTCCCGAAGCCTTTTGGGCGAGTTCCTCGTCTTCGCGAGTAAGGGCAGAGCTGACACTTCGCTCGCAGCTTTGCGTTCTACCGCGATTCGTTCCGCTTCATCGGTGTCCTCGCGCTGGTCGCATTCACGGGATTCATTGGGAGCTCCTTCAACTTCGTCAAGCTCGGCGTGAGTTGGTCCTTACCATCGCGAACGAGCTCCTACTGACCTCTCCTTCGCGCCCGCAGATCAGGTGGCCCGTCATCATCATTCGCGCCCTCGACCTCGTCACAATCGTCGTCCCTCCCGCCCTCCCTGCGACCATGTCGATCGGAACCTCCTTTGCCATCGCCCGCCTCCGCAAAGTCGGCATCTACTGCATCTCGCCCAACCGCGTCAACCTCGGCGGCAAGGTCAACATCGTTTGCTTCGACAAGACCGGCACGCTCACCGAAGAAGGCCTCGACGTCCTCGGGATTCGCAGCGTCGTTCGTTCGACCAACAAGTTCACTGAGCTGCATCACGATGTCGACGACGTACCCATCTTTGGAGCGGCGGACGCCAAGACTCCTCTCCTTCACGCTCTCGCCACTTGCCACGCCCTCAAGATCGTCGATGGCGAAGTCATTGGAGACCCGCTCGACCTCCGCATGTTCGAGTTCACCAACTGGACGCTCGAGGAGGGCAAGGAAGGAGCGGGTCGACCGAGTACGGAGGGGAAGCCCAAGAAGCCGTCGGCGACGTCCAAGATCCCCGAGCGAGCGGCGACGCTCGTGCAGACTGTCGTTCGACCGCCTGGAGGCGAGTCGTTCAAGCTCGAGGACGCTCTCAAGGCCGGAAGCAAGGTACGTTCTTCCAGCGCGCGCTGGGAACCCATTCTGACTTTGAGCGCGCAGCACGCCCACTTCCTCGAGCTTGGAGTCCTTCGCACGTTCGACTTTGTCTCTTCACTTCGCCGCATGAGCGTCCTCGTCAAGAAGCTCAAGTCCAACTCGGTCGAGGCGTACGTCAAGGGAGCTCCCGAGGTCATGACCGAGATCTGCGACAAGTCTACTCGTGCGTCCAGTTCTCCTGCTGGCCTTGCTCACTGCTGATGCCTGCCGCAGTGCCCGACGACTACGAGGAGATGCTCTCGTTCTATACTCGCCACGGCTTCCGCGTCATCGCACTCGCTGGCAAGAGCATGCCAGGACTCTCCTGGATCAAGGCTCAACGGCTCAAGAGGTTCGTTCTCGTGCTGTCTCTTCCAAAGGACCACTCGCTAACTTGTTTCTCCCAACTCAGGGAGGTCGTTGAATCCGATCTTCGCTTCCTCGGTCTCATCATCTTCGAGAACAAGCTCAAGCCCGGAACGGCTCCCGCCATCGCCACTCTCCGCAGCGCGCACATCCCTACTCGAATGGTCACGGGAGACAACGTTCGAACGGCCATCAGCGTCGGACGCGAGTGTGGCATGATCTCCCAGACCTGCCGAGTGTTCCTCCCAACCTTCCTCAAGGGTTCGCCCCGCTGCTCCTCCAGTCGCATCGCTTGCTGACAAGTCTTCTTCCGCCCAGGCAACTCGGACACGCCACGCTCAGTCATCGAGTGGAGCGACGTCGAGAACGAATCGCGCAAGCTCGACTCGTACTCGCTCAAGGTACGTGCTTTCTCTGACCTCGCTCGCGACGTATCCTGACCTCCCGTCTGCGACAGCCCCTCGAGACCGACAACGAGAGCGTCTTCAGTGGCTACTCTGACGAGCCTCGCGAATACCAGCTCGCAGTCTCTGGCGACGTCTTCCGCTGGATGATGGACTTTGGCGCACTCGAGACTCTCCAACGCGTGCGTCCTCGTCCTTTGGCTTCGTCGCAACTGTAGTGCTGACTCCTTCCTTGCAGATGCTCATCAAGGGCATCATCTTCGCTCGTATGTCGCCTGACGAGAAGCACGAGCTCGTTGAGCGTCTCCAATCCGTCGGCTACGTCGTCGGATTCTGCGGAGACGGAGCAAACGATTGCGGAGCTCTCAAGGCGGCCGACGTTGGCCTCAGTCTTTCGGAAGCCGAGGCGAGTGTCGCTGCGCCGTTCACCAGTCGTCAGCCCGACATTCGGTGCTTTATCGAGGTCATCAAGGAGGGTCGAGCGGCGCTCGTTACGAGCTTTAGTTGCTTCAAGTTCATGTGCGTTTCTTCCAGCTTTGGAGGTCGCTGGATGCTGACCTTGCTTTCGTCCACAGGGCGTTGTACTCGCTCATTCAGTTCACGACGGTCACGCTGCTCTACGCGATCGCAAGTTCGCTCGGAGATTTCCAGGTTCGTCCCCCCCTCCTCGTTGCTTTTGATACCGGTGCTAACGCCGCTCTCCACCAGTTCCTTTACATCGATCTGTTCCTCATTCTCCCGATCGCCGTCACGAGTTCGTCCCTTTCTCTCTCTCGCCCACACGACGCTGCTAACAGGGTGATTCCAGTGGGCCGAACCGAAGCCTTCTCTCGGATCCACCCCAAGCGACCGACCGCCAACCTCATCTCGAAGAAGGTCCTCACGTCGCTCATCGGCCAGATCGCCATCACAAGTGGGATGCAGTTCTTCACTTTCTTTCACGTTCGTTCCCAGGAATGGTCAGTCTTCGCTCATCGCGTTCCTTCCAGCTGGAACTGACGAAGCGCCGCGCAGGTACATCCCCCCTATTATCGACCCCGACCAGCTCGACATTGTGAGCTTCGAGAACACGGCCCTCTTCCTCATCTCGTCATTCCAGTACATCCTCGTCGCCGCCATCTTTTGCGTCGGACCTCCGTACCGCAAACCCCTCTACACGAACCGTCCGTCCTCCCACTTGTCGTCGAAACAATCCCACTGACGCCTTCTGCGCACCAGGCTGGCTCGTCCTCGTCCTCCTCTCCCTCTCCGGCTTCTCCCTCTACACCCTCCTTACGACGCACGGCCCCATCTTCTCCCTTCTCCAACTCATCTCGCTCCCGCACGAATTCCACCTCGAACTCCTCCTCCTCCTCATCCTCAA
>JANGFH010000095.1:654-14437 GCA_025758715.1 Glaciozyma martinii | reverse complement strand
CTCCTCCCTCCTCCTCCGCCTGCCCTCCCTCCCTGCGTCTCGCTCATTCGACGCGCCCTCCTGCGCGTCCAGCTCGAACGTCTCCGTACGCGCTTCGTAGGAACCTTCCTCCTCGATCGGTTGGTCCGCAAAGGGGTTGCGAGGATCTTCCTCGGGTACGCGAGAGATGGGAGGGTGCGATTCGTAGCGTGGGCCGGCGAGGAGGCCTGCTGTACCTGCTGAGGAAGGGCTGGAAGGGCGTGGTGCGGTAGATGACGAGGAACGAGGTGCGGAAGAGGAGGTGGAGGAACGGGGGGTGGGGAGGTCCTCGGTGAAGCGCGAGAGGGGACGCGCGGGAGGTGGAGCGGAGGGAGGTGGTCGACGCGTGCTGGTGCGGCGGGAGGCGGCGCGGATTAGGGTTGCTGGACTGGGGGGTAGAACGAGGGTCGAGGTGCGGCGGAGGGATTGGCGACGCGTCTTTTCGGCGGCGGACCAGCGGGAGAGAGTCTGCGGGAGGGGTCAGCTGGGATCGGGAGTGCTGGCGAGGAGAAGGGGCGAACGTCGGCGATGCGCTTGGATTCTTGAGCTTCTGCGTCGCCTTGTAAAGGTGGGAACGACTCCTCCTCATCTTCCGCCTCGGGCAACACGTCCTGGGCTCTCCCCTTGCCCTTGTCCTTGCGCCTTCTCCACGCGCCGAGGTCTCCCTCTTCGGCTAGCAGGTCCGGGGTCGAGTCGAGGCGGCCGTAAGAGGACTGTTCGGACGTGTTGAAGCTGTTGCGCGGAGGAGGAGAGGTCATGCTTTCGCCTAGAGGCGCTTCGAGGTCGGAGGAAGGGGGACCGATGACGTCGGGGTTTTGGGCGACGAGCTCGAGGGGGGAGGGACTCAGGGGAGGAGAGGAGCGGGCGGGGAGGAGGGAGGAACGACTTGGTGCGCCGAGTTGACTTTGGGTCGGGACGATGGGAGGAGGGAGAGAGGCGTAGTCAAACGGCCTAGACCGAGACAAGTAAATTTACTTGTCTCGAATTGAATTCACTACAAATCGCACTTGTCGTTTGCTTTTTGGCTCTGTCCGCTTTCGCTCTGCTCGCCGACTCGAACGGCGCTCTGCTTCTCGGCCTCGCAGGTGAGTTGGATCGTTACCCGATGGGCTGGGGACTGCTGGGCGACCGAGGGACGAACACGGGAGCTCTGGATTCAAGAACGCAGGAGCGCGCGCGGGGAGAGGAGCGTCGTGGCCCGCTTCCAAGGTGGCAGGCCGCTCCACCAGTAGCCTGGAGACTCCGTGCGCATGGTCCAAGGAGCCTGCTTTCTGGGTCGCCGGGCTTTCTCTAGCGCAAAGCCTTTCCCGAGGGAGGACGAACTCGAGGGAGCCCGCCCAGGGCGGGGTCTTTGCTCGGGGACTTCCTCATGAAGATGGAGGGCTTTAAGGCGCTCTTTCAAGTACGTGCTCTGTTCGAGGACATGTCAAGGAGGAACTGGGCCTGCGTACCGCACTCGACTCCTTGTGCGCCGCATGAAGGTTCGCAGTTGTGGTTGTTTCGCCAGCCTCCAGTCCCTCCTGCTTCCTGCAGACTTTTTTGGAGAAGGAGTTCCCGAGGGAGGCAGGAGCTCGGAAGAAGGGCTTTGTGTGAGTCAGTCCCGCTCCGTGAGCTCGGGATCGCTCCACAATCCCAACACTTGCCGCATGCTCCTGGCCTTCAGCCTGGAAACAACGCCACACGCTCAGGGAAGGTTCTACACGTTGGAAAGACTCCCACGCGAGCTCCCGCTGCTTTCATTCTACGGGGACCGCTGGGAGGGGAGAGGAACCTGCATCACGTCTTCGCGTCGCAACTTGACATTCCGAGTGTGTGTGTCGAGCCGACGCTGGACGTTGATGAAAAGCGGTACCTCTTTAAAACCAGCGGAAATAGTTGAGGGTTGGCTGACCTGCTTCTCGCTTCCAACCCTCCTCGGAGGGAGGACTTGGGAATTGGGTTTTGGAGCTGCAAACCCCGGGCAGCTCCGGTTCAAGGAGGCGCGTCGCTGCTCCTTTTGCCGGGAGCCTCGCAGAGAGCCTTCGGAATTCTGCGAGGGCCGCTGTTGGTGGATGCCGACGACGTCCTCTTGTGTCTCCCTGGAGCATGACAACGGCGGCGGCGGGCTTCACGCCAGGAGGCGAGCTTCCAC
Source organism: Glaciozyma martinii (assembly GCA_025758715.1). Classification (NCBI taxonomy): domain Eukaryota; kingdom Fungi; phylum Basidiomycota; class Microbotryomycetes; order Kriegeriales; family Camptobasidiaceae; genus Glaciozyma; species Glaciozyma martinii. The sequence continues at coordinate 12,288 of JANGFH010000095.1, read as the reverse complement.
GCGTGTCCGCAAGTACAAAACTTCTCGTCCAGATGCGCAGGTACTGCCTCAATCGCCAGGAACGCTCCCGCGATGCAGTACAGCTCACGAGTGTGCGAAGGCAGGAACAGGAACGGAGGTGACCTGCAGTGGTGATCGGACTTGGAGCACTCTGCGCTCCTGATTCCTCTCTACTACGATTCGCCGACATTCCCTGTTTGTGCTTTGTTTCTGGAGAGACAATGCGTTGGGACAGCGTGTCGAGGCGACAGTGGTTAGACAATCTCCAGCGCTTGCCGCCGACAGTTATCTCGCGGGTTTCGAGGGGTCGATTTCGAGTCGATGCTCATGCTTTTCTCTCCTTTGCAGGGCGTTGAAGCTCGACGTCGCTTCGTTCAGTTGGGAGGAGGCGCGATCACGATCGGATTTTGGCAGGGAGCTCCGGCGTTTGGGCTGCTGCTTTGCGGTGCTTCCGGGCTTCTTTTGATTGTAGCGACCAAATAGGACCTGATCCTGAGAATACGCTTCCAGGCGAAGAGGAGCAAAGGCCAAACTCGCTCAAAACTGCCCAAGTCGCGCAGCTCGAATCGCGCGTGACGCCCAGCCAGTGGTTCGGCCTCCCCCTCCTACTTCCTCAGCCAAACTACGCGAGTTATGGCACCCTTCCCATCTCGAGGACCACTCCTCCCGACCTCTGCCTCGTACCCTCCCTCCCCTTCACGGTCCCCTCCCCCTCCGCCATCACCTTCAACCAAACGCCCGCCCGCGTTCGCCGCGCGCTCTATGGATCCCATCAGCCTCTTTGGCGACGTTGGACAGCCTGGACCGGGAGTGCTGGGAGGACTGGGGAGGAGCTGGGAGAGCAAGAAGGTCTTGCGCGACTGTTTGAGGGTGAGTTTCGCCGGTGTGACAGGTGCGGGGCGGGCGAGAGGGCGCGGCAGGGAGGGCAGCCGTGGCTTGGGAAGCGTTGCTCGTTGGATGGGCGAAGAGTGGAGCTGGTCGGCGTGCGACGGTGAGCTCCTGGCGGCGCAGTGGGAGGTTCTTGGGGCCGAGCGTGATGGCTTCGCTCAAGCGAGAGGAGCTTGCCTCACGCCTAGCGAGGAGTTCTAGCTACGTCGAGGTCAAGGTCGTCTCGCTCTGCTCTGCAAAGCGAACGGCGGGTTGTGCGAGGAACTGAGGGTGTGGCAGCAGTCCACTTGCCCGCCGTCGACTCTCAGCTGCTCAGCTGTCTCCTCGCACGTCCAGCATGTGGGAAGGAGGCAGCTGTGTACAGCTCGAAAGATCGTACGGCCTGGCAAGGGTATCGTCATCGTGCCACACTCTTGCTGCCGTCGCCTGGGATCGCGAGCCCGAGATGGGAGGGGAACGCGCCGCCGACTTTCTTGTTTCTCAGCTCAGCTCGAGGAGAGCAGAGCAGAGCAGAGCAGAGCAGAGCAGACAAGATTGATGAAGACCGCGGCCCTTCCACCCCGTTTATGCCGGTGCGACCTGCCTCGAGGGCTCTTGAAGGAACGCATCTGCGCCCCCCTCGATGCCGGCTGAGCACTCCGTCCCGCGTGCTGCGTCTTCGAGTCCCTCCCCTGTGCGTGGCTGCACGAGGGAATTGCTTGATCAAAGCACGCTTTCGGGGCCGGAGCTGTGCGTTGCCTAGGGGAATCCAACGAGCTCCTTACGCGGTGATCGCAGCTTGGACGCCAGCGAGCTTCTGGAGATCCTCGCGCACTTGCGTGTACTTTGCGACCGCATCAAAGGTAGATACTTCGGCGAGATCTCTCCGCGCTTGACTGTGGAGCGAGAACGTCGTGTAAAGGTGCTCTCCGCGGTGTCGTCTCGGCGGCTAGGCTCTGGCCCGCAGTGGAGCCTTTGGCCTGACGTTTGCGAGCACGACCTCTGGAGGGAGGTTTCTCACCAACGCAAAGTGGACAGCCCCGCTGGAGGACTGGGAGATGACGAACCTGAAGCTAACCACTCTTTCTGACGCAGGAGAACCACATCAAGTGCGCCCTCTCCTTCTTTCCTCTACGATGTGGACGCGCTAACGCCTTTCTTCCTCGCAGCAACCACACGTTTACGAACGATGAGGTGCGTTATTCGCGAGCGTCCCTCCCCGTACGCCCACTGACCCATGCATCTCTCGCAGGGCTTCCACAACCACCTCTCGCATCACCGTGCGCCTAATCGCCTCCATGGCTCGAACGATGACTGATTTTGCGCTGCAGTGCTCGCCACCTACTCGCTCGGTGCCGGACCCAAGCTTCTCGCAGACATTTACGAGCTCGAGAGCGCCGGCATGGTGCGTTTCTCTCATTCAACCGAGATCGCACGAGTTGAACCTCTCCTCGCGCAGAAACCGATGCTGCCTCTCCAACCCTTTGAGATCTCGGACGCCAACTGGACTGATTACCTCGGCGACGAGCGGTTCGTCCCTTCCTCTCTCGCTTTAGCAGCAAGAACTCACGCGCCACGTCAGGTTTTACCCCAACTACCTCGTCTTCTTCAACGCTGCTGTCTCGGCTCGACCTCTCGCATCAAGCCAGTACGCAGGTCGAAGCAGCAGCGCCGTTCCTGCCATCGAAAAGTACCTGCTCGGAGGAGAAGGCGACATGCTCATTCGGTCAGCTCCCTCATCGCTTCTCCCGACGACCCTTGCTGATGACAAGAACTCGCAGAGCTGTGAGCGGTGCGATCCATCCTCTCATTCACATTGGCCACGGAGTCGAGTTTGGCCTCGACGCCCTCGTCGCAGAAGGTTCGTTCTCGCTTCTCACTTTCGCGACGAACCAGGACTTACGAACTACGACGCAGGACTCGCCCAATGCGCCGTTCACTCTCCCCGAGTTCACGCCCTCTTCGACTCTTCCTGGCCTCCAGCTACTCCCCGCCCCACCTCCTTCCAATCGACCCTCACCACCGCCTTCTCCTCCTTCAAGCTCGGCGCCTCCTCCGCCCTCGGTCTCCCTCCCATCGCCTCCAACGAATCCTTTGTCAAGACCGCAGCAGCGCTCCCGCGCGAATGGCGCGCCCCGAGAGAGGGACTGAGCGGGTTCACGATCCTCGAACGCATCTTGCATGATCCTGAACTTGCGCCTGGGGTCGCGAACGCGATCGACGACTTCCCGAGGCTCGACAAGGCGCTCGAAAATAGGGGAGCGAGGATCAAGAGGTGGTGCGAGGAGTGGAGGTTCTCGGGGGACGTGGGGAGCGAGTGGGATGACGAGGCACGCAAGGGCGGACAGAAGGGACGTGTGCCGAGCTGGGAGGAGATCGTTGAAAAGTGCGAGGAGCTCATTTGGATGGCGACGGTGAGTTTCGTGCGAGCGAGCTGGCGGGGGAGGGACTGATGAGTGTGTGCAGGTGATTCTGGCGGCGTCGACACGGCCGGGCTACGTCGAAGTCAAGATGGACTTCTTCCTGTGCGTCCCCGTTTTTCTGCGTCGTTCGAACCAACTGCTGACCTCGCCTTTCGCAGCATGCACGGCGTCACTTCGGTTCTCTTCCTTCCTACGCTCCTCGAGGCAGTGTCTCCCCACCTTCGACCATACCTCCTTCACTCACACTTCCGAGTGCTGGTAGGCTACTGGATCTCTCGTGGTCGGTGAGTTTTGTTCCAGCTCGTTTCGTGCGAGCGAGGACTGATGAGCTCCTCGCAGACCCGATCTCTTCGTCAAGGATCTCATGGCGGCAACGGCGTACCCCTCACCTCCAACTCTTCCCTCTTTCGCACCAGGCGCCATCGCTCGAGCTCTCAAGGAACGCGCCGCGAAAGCCTCTTCGCCGGATCCGAACGCAGCAGAGGAGGCGGGATCCCCTGTGACGCCAAGTGTCGACGACGATGGCAAGGTCCGCCCTGCAGTCAGCGAGGTCGTCATCCTGGATGCGAACGGGGAGGAGGTACATGGCGAGGAGCAGGTCACTCCCGAGGTCGTCGAACCGCCGTCGCAGGTCAGCCCTTGGCCCGCGCTCATGGCGTCGGCGTCGGATCACACGGACGATCACCTGGCCAAGGTGCGCTCGCTCGCACCCTCTCTCGTCGTCGTGGTGCTGACGCCTTTATTCGCAGGTCATCCGAACGCTGGCGTTCGCAGCGACGCACTTTGGCGACTCGCCTCCTGGGATCTACGTCTCGTCGCTTCCTGGAACCGACATCATGGACGGCAGTATCTTTGCACGAGGTTCGTCCCTGCCTCCCCCTCCCCTACTGTCTCGCTGACCTTCTCATGCAGCTGCTGGCCTCGTCTTCCGCGCTGTCGGCTGGGCACGCGAAGGCGACCAAACGGGCGCTTGGGATCGCTCCGTCCTCGGCTTCGACTCGGTCTGGGTCGACCTCCCTCGTCTTTCTTCGAACGAAACGAAGGGGAAGGGTCGAGTGCGCGAAACTCGGGACGAGGAGATTGTCAATGCTCTCGCGGGGGATTCGGCGGTCGTGGGATCGCGTCCGTCGTCTAGGGCTGCGTCGCCCAAGATCTTGGAGCGGTTCGGAGGGTTCGTCGGAGTGAGGAGGGAGGTCGATGAGGAGGATTTGGAGAGGGAGTTGGAGGAGGAGAGGGAGGAGGAGGATAGGGAGCTCATGGGTTAGAAGACTCGCGCGTTCGGTGTCAATTTGCATTTCGTTTATGTCCCTGAGGAGCTTCTTCGCTCGCTCGCTGTCGACTCTCGTACGCGCGCCTAAGATCGTGACGGGATTGCACAATAAACAAAGGAAGGGGGTGTGAAGAGGAACTGAGGGCAACAAAAGGAAAGGAAAGGGTGCACTAACGAAAGGGGAGGTACGAAAGGGAGGGGGTGCTCAGTAGTTGTCCTTGTTCCAGCTCGGGTCCTGGAGGAACGCGCAGAGCACCTTTGAGCCCGTCTGCAGGAGAGCTGAGAATCAGCACGAGCCCGAGCGAAAGAAGGAGAGGACGGACCTGGAGGAGAGGGTGACCAGCCACAATCTGGAGGAACCGCTCGAGTCCTTCGCGCCGCGCCTCGATCACCTCGTCCGAGAACCTGCAGGGGTTCGTCAGTCCGCGCTTTCTCACCGGTAACGAGAGAACGCACCGTCCACTGAAGACCTTCCCCGGGAGCTGGGGAATGTTGACGCGCGTGCTCTCCCGCTCGAGGATGTCGCGGAAGGCTTCAAAGTCGGAGTAGCGGCGACGGACGGACGAGTAGCGAACTCGGAAGGCGGGGATGTTGGTCTGCGAGTGGCGTTAGTATGTGCCAAACGCGGGAGGAGACGAAGAAGCGCACTCGGCACATGATCTCGTAGTCGGTGTACATCTTGCGCCCGAATTCTGCGCAGCAAGTCGTTAGTTCTCGTGCCTGTAGCAGGCGAAGGATGGGTCTGCGATGGTTCGTTCTGATTCACTCGCCACGTAAGCGCGAGACTGAAGCTTCGTCATTCGGCAAAGATAAAACGTAGAACTCGTCTCCCCACCGCTGTTCCTGCGAGCTCTGCCAGTCTTCTCCCGCCTCGTTCGAAACATCGCACTCGTAGAAACAATCTCTCAGCTGTGATAAACATGCTCTATATCCTTGCTTGCCCAGTCAAGACGAGCCCCAGGGGTTCGAGCAACAATGCAGAGCAAGGGAAAAAGGGGAGCGAACGAACGGCAGCGAAAGCTTTCGCCTCCGTTCGAGACGCAGCCCTATGCGCTCGCTCTGCCTATCTACAGCGTACCCCGAACGGGCTTGCGGCAAAGCAACTTCCTTCCTTGGCGCCAGCGGGACGGCCATGGATTCGACGTTACGTAGCGAAGGAATCCGCGCGGCTTCGCAGCCTGCGCAAGCCCTTTGCGGTCGAGCGGTTTCCACGACTGTACCGCTTCGCACGCACGCAGATCCTGACTTGCTGAACCACACCTGAGGAACGAGCACAGGGAAGGACGCGAGACCTGTCAAGCGGTATCGCGCAACTTCGCTAGCCGTACACTAGGTGAGGGTTGCAGGGAGCGTTTGGGCTCAGCAACTTGTTTTATAACCACCGCCCAATGTCTAGAGGGAGCTACCAGGAACAGCTGGCAGCTCCAGTGGACCTTTGAGCTGTGTATGCCTGGTCCGTTCTGAGCGGCTCCACAGTCCGATCAAGGCCTCGCAAGGTGCGCTGGACAAACAGCCACCTGGAGCACGTACACCAAAAGAGCTAGGAGATCGAACATGGCCTCGTTCGAGCTCCGTTGCCCGTTGTGGACGCCTCCTCGCGGCTGCTGCCCAAGACCTCTCGACCGAAAGCAGACAACTGGTGAAGCGTCGTGCACATCGGAAGGCCTCAATCAGCCGCGCACGTTAGCCTGGAAGAGTAGCGGCTGGCGCACTTCCACCATTTGAACGACTGGCAGAGCAGAGAGCTTCTCCACCGTCGAACACGCGGTGAGCTCGACTGGCCCTACTCCTCGCCCGCCTACGCTCGCCCACTCGTCCCACTCAAGCGGTACTTCCTTATCCGAGGCATTACTACCCGTGTCCCAGCCCTCGCCACCAGCACCAGCCGAACCCTGACCCCACTCACCCTGCGTCCTCGGCTCCCTGACCTCAATCTCCAGCGTGTTCTCGGGAGCGCTGTACATCTCCTCGAGCGTCTGTCCTCGTCCATCCGCCTTGCCACCTGGAGACTCGCGCGGCGGAGGCTGCTGGTCCGTCACGTAGGGGGAAGAAGAGGAGGGGGTGCCCAAGGAGGTGGATGGGAAGGAGTGGAAAGAGGAGGATTGGGGGAGGGGAGCCCGCTGGAATGGCGAGTGGCCGGAGGAAGGTGCGATCGTTCCTGACATCGTTCGAGTCGTTCAAGTCGAGTCGAGTGGAAGGAGGGAGCGCCGCAAAGGCGCGACGACTTCCTCCCTTCGTCTCTCCAGCTTCGTCTGTTCAAAGAGGAAAGCTGCAGGCAGCTCAAATCTCAAGCGTAAGTGGTTGGGCAGCTGCTGGGGGAACTCGAGGTGGAGCTGGCTCAGGCAGGGGGGGAGCTCTCCGCGCCGCACCAGTCTCCTTCGTGTCGCCCAGTTCCTCAGCGACGAGTTACGGAGCTGTGCACGATAGAGGTGCTTGAACGGCGTGGAACGCTTCTATACCGCCTGCTTCTGCCACCTTAGACTCTCGAGAACGAGCTGACCCCTGCGTCTCCAGATGGCTCCCACGATCCCTTCTCGTCCTGTTCCCTCAAACCCGTTCCCGCAACCACGCCTTCCGCCCAACACGAGCGCAAAGCAGTTCTCTCAGCCGCTCGTGCACCTCCACCCCGCCTACCTCTTTGAACTCCGCGACCGCCTCCCCAAGAACGCCAAGGCACTCTTCCTCCTTCGCACGCTCCTCAAGAAAGTCATGCTCGACGACAAGGTCCACAGCGTCACGTTCTCGAAGCGGTACGGCCCTGGAGGTATGTACGTTTCCCCTCGGCTTGCTGCGAGAGGAAAGAGCTGATCAATATCGGCAGGACCGCACGCGTTCCTGAGCTTTGCGCCGCACTTTTTCCCGAACGTAAAGCAGGTCCAAGACTACGTCAAGAAGCATCCTGGAGCGACTGAACTCGACTGGCAGGACCAGGTCGAGTGGACGCGGATCGATGGGAAGCGGACGAATGGTGCGTTCTCCCGGTTCTTAGGCTTCGTCGAAGCTGACGAGCGCTTGCAGACAATGGAGGAGCGACGCAGTCTGCCGAGATCGGGGACGTCTGCTCCAAGGTGTTCTTGCTCGCGTTGGGGTACCATTTCGGCGTCAAGTGTGATCCAGCAAATCCGGAGCAGGTGCGTTCGATCAAGGTCGGGCTCGCTTCTTAACGCTGATTCTCGCTCCCCACAGTACGCGATCAAGGCGCACAAGCTACTGTGGGTCTTCTTTGGAGATCCAGCGACGGCGTGCGTGTGTCCCTCCTCCTCCCTCGCGACGCAAGGACTGACCCTCGCTCCTTCTTCGCAGGATGCTCCCCGAGGTCTGCTACGGCCAGTACATTCGCGGCTCGCAGTTCAAGTCTACCAACCGACCTGAAGGACTGCTCCACGTTCGTTTTCTCCAGGCCCGCTCTCGTCGACCCCAACTGATCCAAAACACCCAGGTCCGAACTCTCATCATGATCTCTCAAGTCCTCCCCCTCCTTCCTCCCCCTCCTTCACCTCTCTCCCCGCACCCCTTTATGCACGCCTGGCTCGCGCGCCACATCGACTTTCTCCAGCACCACGAAGTCGGCACCAAAGGCGCCGCCCGGAAGAACAATATCGCGACACACTACCACATCCAGTGCGGTCGCTCCTCCTCACTCTCTCCATCAGCCAGCTGACGCGCGCGCGCAGACTCGTCACCCATCTCGTTGCTCTCAACCGATCCCTCGAAGCCCACGCCATCGTCGCTGGATTCTTCTTCCCCTCCCCAGCCCACACGAAAGGTCTCTCCTCCCGAATCAACCCCCAAGGCGTCCCCATCTGGGAAGTCGTTCGACCCACCTCCTTCCACTACACCGCCTTTGAACTCGAACCTCTCACCTTCCTTGCCGATCTCGCGACCAATATCCGTCGGTACACTCCGGCGAACGGACCGCCCCTTGTCGACGTTTGGGAGGCGGAGAATCACGCACTCAAGAGGTGCCTCGATTTCGGGCTCGCGTACTTCCTTCGATCGGTCCCACCGCCACCGAGGACGCCGTTGCCTGCCTCGGTGCCCAAGGAGGTCGAAGCGGGAGCAGACGTTCGCGCGCTGGTGTTTCAGACGAGGAGCGTAGCGGCGAGGTATGGGAGGCAGGAGTACGAGTGGATCGTGGGCAAAGGAGGGGATGGGGAGATGGAGCCGCCGGGGAAGGGAGCGCCGTGGGATCCGATTGAGCCGCTCAAGGCTTGGACGGTCGCTGGGAGGCTGAGGTGGGCGTTGTTGGAGGGGTACTAGAGGCTGGTGGAATGCTCATAGACACTTGGCGCTGCGATTTCGTGAGGAGCGAGAGCGCGAAGGAGGAGCTGGCCTCGATTAGCGCAAGTCAAGAGACAGCGAGGCGGAGGGCACTCGAACGAGCGCAGTCTATCAATGGAGGCAGGTTAATTGCACAAGTCGGCGTAATAGCGCGCGTCGTTCTCCTCCCCTCGCAATCCGCGAGACTATAATTACGCCCTGCGACGAATCGACATCAGCTCCCGCTCCCTCGAACGCACGCCCAAACGACGAAACTCACATCCTGTACTCCCTCTTCTCTCCTCCTCCGTGGGCGCCATCGACCTTGTAGTCGAGAACAATGTCGAGGTCGCGGGGGTTCTTGGCGTTGGGGGCGATGGAGATGGAACCCTCGATCGAGTCGTTCGCCTTTACGGTGACCATGTCGCCGAGGTAGAGGACGGTCTCTGTGTCGTTGAGAAAGGCGAGAGGAGGGGGGGAGGCGGTGGAGAGGAGGGAAGGCGGGGGAAGGGAGGAAGGTCAAGGAGAAGTCAGCCCAGCTTCGCCAGGAGCCAGGAGATGAACGCACGCTTCCAGTGCGTGTACTTGGCGTGAGGGCCAGTCGAGAAGCTGACGGCCTTGTGGCAGGCACGGAAGGAGACGTCGAACCATCCGAGGAACGCGTGGATGTCTGCGAGAGCGGTTGGAGTCAGTCACGAGTACCGTTTCGCGTCCAGGCGAGCAGAACGCACAGTCATTTCGGGTAGCGGTGAGCTTGAAGGGAGCGACAAAGTTGAGGTCGGCCTTGTTGACGGTGAGGAGGTCAAAGGTCTGCGAAGGGCAGCGCGTGAGCACGAGTGCGCCGGACGAGCGAGAGAGGAACGCACGGCGATCTTGCAGGGGTTGGTGACGACGGCCTTGAGGTCAACAGTATCCACTAGGGGCTCCTTGAGGGCAATCTCCTTGATGCAAGAGTAGTCGAAGCCGTACACGTCGTCCCAGACTGCGCGCGCGACAGAGGTCAGCTTCCTCTGCGAGCTCGAAGCGGGCAAGCAGCACTCACAGCCAATCTTCTCCTCCTTGTAGTCCTGGTCCTCGATTCCGGCAAGGAAGAGGGTCGCCTCATCGGGGAACATGAGTCCTCCGGGCGAGAGGTACTTGTCGCGGGCGTAGAGCACACTGTCGAGCATGCTTTCGTAGAGGAGGAAGTAGCCCATCCACTCGGAGATGATGATATCGACGTGCTCGACGGGGAGAACAACCTCCTCCATCTTGCCCTTGACGAGCGTGATGGCTGCGCGAGGGGAGGGGTTAGGTGGGAGTGCGGCGAGCTGCGGTGAGAAGACGCACTGTCGGAGAAGCCGTTGGCGTCGACAATCTTTTGGGCCTGGTCGATGATGTTGGACATGTCGACCTGCGTTTGGCGCGTTAGCTCCCAGCTCGACGAGCGTTCCCTCGCACGCGCAGACTCACTCCGATGACCTTCTTCGCTCCAGCCTTGGCAGCGAACATGCAGAGGATACCAGTTCCGCATCCAACGTCGAGAACGACCTTGTCTCTGTAGGAACAGCCCCGTCAGCTCCTCTCCCTCGACAGGTTGCGGACGAGGAAACGCACTTGAAGAGGTGCTTGTTCCACCACATGCTGTTGCGGTAGCTGAGCGTGCGAACCTCGTCCTTGAGCATCTCCTCGTGGATTCCAAAGTGTGCGTAGGAGTCCGAGTAGTAATCTCCAGAGGGGGCAGACTCCTGCAGGGTTTCGTTAGTGAGGGGGCGGAGAGGCGGGCGGGAGGGCGAGCGCACGACGGGGGCAGTCGAAGCCGAGGCGACGGGCACTTCAGGGTGGGTGTCCATATCGAGAGGTCTGCAGGGAAGGAGGAGAGAGGTTAGCTGGAGTGTTGCGAGAGATGGTGGGCAAAGCTGGAGGAGAGGTGACCCCGGAGCTGCGACCGCGCTGGACCTCGAGGAGCCGAGTCTTCTGAGCAAGCAAGGTGCCAGCTCTGCGCTCCGTTTGGGGCAACACGAGGAGCTTCCTGCCTGGTCCAACTGCCGGGTCCAAGCCATCTCATCTCCTCGAGCGAGGACTGGAGGAGAAAAACAAGCAAGACTGCCCGCCGCAGCTGGTCAACCCGATGCCATTCTCAAGGCGATCCCCGAGAGCGTACACAGACCTGCCAAACAGCCCAAGCTGCTCCCTTCGCAACCCAGGCAGCTCGTGTCGAGCTGCCCAAGATCACGAGGGCAACGAAAACTTCGCTGGAGCTGCTCTTTCCTTCCCTCGAAGCGCCAGCGGCTCAGCTAGCACATCAGCTATCCCTCCGAGTGTCTACCCAGCGCCCTGTCCTGTAGGCCCCAACCCGTCGCTCCAACGAGACCGCAAAGACCGAATCCTAGACTCACAGAGTTGGCGGGAGGGAGGAGCTGGGGCGAGGCGGCTGGAAGTTCCGAGGGAAAGTCGGAGGTGGGGAGAGGCGGAGAGGGAAGGAACGGGGGAGGAAGAGGCGCAGGGCGGAAGGGGAGGAGAGGGTGAGAGCAGCCAGAGAAAGTGTTGGCGAAGAAACTTGGAGGAGCTTGCGCTCGGACCCCTTTTTGAGCCCCTAACCTCGCGCTCCGCGTTCCTCCGACCTTGTACGGGGGCGGCTGGTCCTTCAGTTGAGGCCAATTAAAGTCGGGAGTTACCAGTGGGAGGTCCAACCCAGTCCCAAGCTTCCGTGAGCGAGGAGACAGAACGCGACTCGGGGCTTCCGACACTGCGTAATTGGGAGGCTCCGCGTTAAAGAGCCAACACTAGAGCGGCAGCGAGGACAGACCAATGTGTGTGTTTGGTTACTGAGGT
>JANGFH010000094.1:0-79657 GCA_025758715.1 Glaciozyma martinii | reverse complement strand
CACTTTTCCTCGTCCCAAATCATGGCCTCCGAGACTCTGGCACTGAGACAGCCTCATAACATCGTTCTGTGCTTTCATCTGGGGGACAATCAAACCAACAATCAACAAAAGCAAGAGTGGCTCGGCAGCGAAGAAGAGGGAAAAACTGGGGAACGTTCGACGCGCGCCAGTTGACCGCACGGACCTCCTTGTAGGCTGCTCGGGCGTTTCCTCTGAACTTGCTCTCCTGCCCACATTGCTTCCGCGATGGGTAAGCTTCGTCCCAGCGAACATTCAGCTTATCAGCTAACCTCAAGCAGTACTCGTACTCGTCCTGGGCGACCTCCACATCCCGTTGCGAACAAACGACCTGCCGGCCAAGTTCAAGAAGCTCCTGGTGAGGTCCCTCCACCTCAGCCTGGCTCTGCGCTAACGGGATCGTACGCGCCCAGGTACCAGGAAAGATTCAGCAGATTCTCTGCACCGGAAACGTCTGCGACAAGGAGACGTGGGAGTACCTGCGTGGCGTGGCGCCGGACGTTAGGGGGGTTCGCGGCGAGTATGACGAGGTGCGCTACAACGGGGGAAGATGGGCACGGGTGCCAGGAAGCTGATCAGTTCTTGCTCACCAGAACCCCGCTCTCCCTCCCTCACTCGTCCTGCAACACGGCCCCCTCAGGATTGGACTGCTGCATGGGCACCAAGTGGTTCCTCTCGGCGATACGGAAGCTCTCAGCGCAGTAGCGCGCAAGATGGACGTGGACGTCCTGATATCTGGTGGAACGCACAGGTGCGTGGATCCGGTGGACGCGCAGGAGATGGTGGAAACGCGCGAGCGGCTTGCTGACGACCCCGGGCTAGGTTCGAGGCGTTTGAAGAAGGAGGACGATTCTTTGTGAACCCAGGGTCAGCGACAGGAGCCTTCTCTCCCCTGTGGACTCCTCCCCCAACGCCATCCACCATCTCGGCTCTCGGCTCCCCTTCTCCTTCCAGCGACGCTCCCGACTTGAAGCCCGACACCGCCCAGCCCTCGAACGGTACTCCCCCATCGGGTGACAGCGCGACCAAGCTGGCTGCTACAGTCCCTGCTGCAGCTTCGCCGTCGTCTGCGTATCCTCCGGAACCGACCCCAAGCTTCGCGCTTCTCGACATCCAAGGGACCGTCGTTGTTCGTCGTCTCCTTGTCCCGTTTGCGGGCTGGAGTGCTTACCATCTGCTGTGCAGGTCGTGTACGTCTACGCGCTCGTTGAGGGGGAAGTTCGTGTGGAGAAGGTTGAACATCGGGCGAGAGGCTCGCTGTGAAGTGGGGGACTTGGGGGAAGGGGAATTGCATTGTTGTTCGCGCCAGGTGGAGTAGGCCCAGAGGCTGGAATCACACTGCCCAGTGCACCGTTTATACGTTGGCTTTGCTGCCTCTTCAGATCTTCGGACTCGAGAGTCGAGAGGGCTGCAGACAGCTGAGGGAGTCGATGGTGCCATTTGACTCACTTCTTCCTCTCCCTCCCCCACTCCTCGCCATGATCGACTCTCCTCCGCCATCCCCTACGCTGCGGCAGAACCCCACCAACCAGCCATGGATCGTCATGAAGTACGGAGGCACTTCGGTCGGAAAGTTCCTCGAGACAATTGCGTCCGATATCGTGCCGTGCGTTGGCGCGTTCCCACGAGCAGGGGGAGGAGCTCACGCGTTCTGCGCAGGTCCTACATTGACTCTGGCAAACGGGTCGCCGTCGTTTGCTCGGCGCGATCTGGCGAATCCAAGTCCACCGGCACCACCAACCTCCTCCTTCGTGCAGCCCTCGAAGCTCTTCGCCCTCGACCCTCTGAGCTGTCCTCCTCCATCTCCAATCTCGCATCTCCTGCCGTCACCCCGGGCCCCTCCACTTCCGACCGCGTCAACCCCCTCACGTCGCAAATCTTCCAAAGATCAGGCAGCTCCGCCAACATCCTCAACGGTGCCGCTCTCAGGTCTGGGAACTCTACCCCCGCGAGCGCAAGGGGTGGGGGAGCAAGCCTGTCGGGGAGCCTGTCTAGTCTGAGGGCCTCCGACGAGAGCCCGCAGCTCTTCAACGCGACCGTCGACCAGATCAAGGAGGACCATATTAAGGCCGCGAGGGGCGTGGTGCGGGACGAGGAGATCTTACGGGAGCTGGAGGATGACCTAGACTATGACTGTGAACGGTTACGAAGCTTTCTGCTGGCGGCGCAGGTAGGTCGACGTTGCTCTCCCCAAGTGCACGTCTGGGAGCTCACGCGCCGCACTGCAGATCATCGACGAGATCTCTACCCGGTCGAAGGACATCATCATGGGAGTCGGGGAGCGTCTCTCTTGTCGGATAGTGACGGCTGTTCTGCGAGATCAGGTGCGTTCCGTTCGTGTGCGTTTGTCGAGAGAAGCGAGGTGCTAATCGCAACCTCCCAGGGCGTCGACGCGGAGCTCGTCTCGCTGGAGAACATCGTCGAGGTTGTCAACGAGGAGGACGAGACGGCGAAGGGCGTGGATGGGCAACCACAGCTGGGACAGTCTTTCTACGACCGGCTGTCGAAGCGGCTGGGAGAGCGACTGGCCGAGTGTGGCGACAGGATCCCAGTCGTGACGGGTGCGTCGCCCTTCTCTTTCTGGGGCGTATCTATTTTACTTGGGACGCCAGCTGACGCTTTCTTCGCCAGGCTTCTTTGGCGTCGTACCTGGCTCTCTCCTCGCTCAAGTTGGTCGAGGCTACACGGACCTCTGCGCCGCTCTCTGCGCCGTCGGGCTGGGCGCTTCCGAGCTTCAAGTCTGGAAGGAAGTCGATGGCATTTTCACCGCCGACCCGCGCAAAGTGCCGACTGCCCGACTGCTCTCCATCATCACGCCCGAGGAAGCTGCGGAGCTCACGTACTACGGCTCCGAAGTCATCCACCCCTTCACGATGGAGCAGGTCATTCGGGCAGCCATCCCCATCCGAATCAAGAACGTCGAGAACCCTTCCGGCGGCGGTACCATCATCTTCCCCGACCCTCCCGCATGCGACGGCGGCGAAGCGGTCCCGGACGTCGACGAGCAGACCCGTTCAGCGTCGAGGACAAGGAACTCGTCGACCTCCGCCTCCGATCCGACGCGCCGTGGCCCTACCGCCGTCACCATCAAGGACAACATCCTCGTCCTCTCAATACGATCCAATCGCAAGACCATCTCGCACGGATTCTTCGCCCGCATCTTCGGAACCCTCGACCGCTACGGCATCATCGTCGACTTGATCTCGACGTCGGAGGTCCACGTCAGCATGGCCATCAACGGATCGATTCGCAAGCCGGTACTCGATCGAATCGCCAAGGAGCTGAAGGTTGTGGGCGAGGTGCGTTTTTCTGCGAGGGTTTCGGCGCGCGCTGATGGCCTCCCCTTTGTTCGCAGGTGTCAGTCATTCGCGACATGGCCATCTTGTCGCTCGTCGGGAAGCACATGAAGAATATGGTAGGGATTGCTGGCAAGATGTTCAGGTGCGTTCCCTCCACGGCGTGCTCGCGACGGCAGCTAATCAAACTTTTCCGCTCGCAGCACACTTGCCGAAGGCGACATCAACATTGAGATGATCTCGCAAGGGGCCTCGGAGATCAAGTGAGTTCCTTTGCACGCCCTCTGGCGCTCGAGCTGACGAGGGGACAGCATCTCGTGCGTCATCGAGGGCAAGGACGCCGTCAAAGCCTTGAACGTCGTTCACCATCGCCTCCTCACTGTCTCTCAGTCGTCGAGCTTTGTTGGACCTTGGCTATTCTAGGAGATGCGACATAAAATGCGATCACGATTCGCTTCACCATTGCAAGTTGCGCAAGTTCAAAAGAACGGTGTCCGGATCCGTTCCAATCTGCGCCGTGAGCTCGAGCTGTCGGTCGAGAGGCAAGTTCTCGAACTCCGCCAACAGCTCTCCGTCGAGAACTCCTTTGGAGATGGCCCGCGAGACCATGTCGTTCTTGACGATCCTAGGACGACCAAGCGGTCAGCAGGAGAACGCCGAAGGGCCAAGTCAACGTACCTGTGTCCTCGCGGATTCAGACCTCCAAAGTGCTGAACGTGCCGAGCGAGCTGCGTCTGCAAAAGCAGGAGCCGCCTAAACACTGCTTCTCGCACTGGAGCAAGGGTGTACAGCGAGCCATCGACGCCGCCTAAGAACGCAGAGTTAGCGAACGACGCTTGGAACAACGAGCGCGCGGGAACGCACCATAGAGAATGCCGTTCTGCTTCGGGTCGTCCGCACCGACACGCTTCGCGTAGAGCAGCGAAGCGACTGCTTCCGCTCCGGCGTTGTACTCGGTTCGACACAGCAGGCGCTGGCCTGCATGAGAGGCGATGTCTAACACGGAATCATTAGCACCTCTTCTTCGCAAACGCATCCATCGGCGGCGAGACGTACTTGTCGGGTCATACTCGAAGAGACGAAGGACGCCATCGACGTCGCCAGCGATGAACGAAACCTTGCCATCGTTGATCAAGAAGTTGGCGGTCGACGTTCGAGCAGGCCGATAGTCGCGGCCGAGGAGAACGAGCTTGTAAGGATCCTCCTGCGCATGTAACGTGAGCACTCGGCGTCACGGTACGCGAAGGGAAAAGGCGGACCTGGAAGACCACTAGCGTTACGCTCTGCAGCGCGTCGCCGATGAGGAGGAAGTTCTTCATTGATTGGAGGGACGTGACGTGCACGCCGACGTCGAGGAAGCCCACAGCCAAAAGAACCTCGTCTTGCTCCAACGCACGCACGTAGAGCTTCTGTCCCATCGACATGACGAGGTACC
Organism: Glaciozyma martinii; assembly: GCA_025758715.1. Classification (NCBI taxonomy): domain Eukaryota; kingdom Fungi; phylum Basidiomycota; class Microbotryomycetes; order Kriegeriales; family Camptobasidiaceae; genus Glaciozyma; species Glaciozyma martinii. The sequence continues at coordinate 74,908 of JANGFH010000094.1, read as the reverse complement.
CGTCGAGATCGCAGACGTTGCCAACGACAGACTTGGTGTCCTCGAAGAAGAGAAGCTTGAGCTGGTGATCATGCGTCGGCGATGCGGGATCCGGTACGATCTTGACGACTTCGAAGACGTAAATCTGCACTCGGAGGTCCCATCAGTATTGCGCGCGAGGAAGAAAGTGGCGAACGAACCCCTCCGCGAGCGGCCAGATCCTCGGCTCGATAAACCGTCGTGCCTACGGCGATGAAGTCCTTGCGTCCAGAGGCTGTGCTCTGCGTCGCGAGGCTGACAGACTTGACGGTGGAGATGAACTCGTTTGGGCGGAACTCGAACCTGCGAAGAGGCATCATGAGCACGAGGTCCGCCGGCTTTCGAAGAAGAAGAACGCACCCGTGGATCGCTTGCCAGCTCCCAGGAGTCAAAAGCTCCAGCGTCGAGCGGTAGTTGTAGGGCTGGATAAGGTCGGGAGCTGATAGAGTCGACGGCGTCAGCACACGTTCCTAGAGCAAGGCCCGACAGCGCTCACAGTCGTTCGAGAAGACAGGCTGTCCGTCCTCGTCAAAGTTCATGAAGACCGTGTCGAACAGAGCGCCAGCGACGTAGAGACCCGAGTCGATGTCGAACGTAAGAGCGCCGTATCGCCGATCACGAGGAGTTCGCGCGTACGGCAGTTCTCGATCCAAGCACATCTCGCTCGGCAGAGATGCGACCGAGGTGCCCTGCGAACCCGAGCGTTAGCTGGCCCGCTTCTCGTCGCTCCGGTAAGGCACGCACCGCCTTGGACTGAACGACGTATTGCGCGTCGCCAGCGTTGAAGAATATCGGGGAGAAGCTGTAGACGCCCTTTTCGCCGTGGTCGAAGAGGCGAACTGGGCCATGATCCGACGCGACGAGCCAGAACGGATCCTCTCCCGTGACGAAGACTCCGGAGTGCGCGGCGAAGTTGGAGAAGGGGACAAACTCCCTACGAGCAGGAGTTGGCTCGGCGTCTTCTGCGACTGGTTTCCGGCCGCGCCGCACGATAGGCATCGGGAGCCTCCTCGTCAGAACCTTGACGAAGCGAACGCCGAGCGAAGTCTTGCGACGAGATGGAGTGGTGTAGATGGACGGGAACGCTTCGTACGCCGCGAAAGCTCCGTTTGCGAGGAGAACCTGGGGGAGGCACGTTAGCGGAGCCCAAGCACCACGACAGGGAGAAGCGCACGAGGAGATGAGGTCGAACCGATGTCGCTCCAATGCCCACGCAGACGACTCGATCGATCTTGACATCGTCCGGGTCGACGCTGTCCGGGATGTCGAGGTTGGCGCCATCTTCGAGGACGTCGGGGAACAAAGCAAGAGCCGATGCCGAAAAGACGACCTTCATCGACGGCAAAAGGAGAATCTGAGTTGAAGGCGCTTTAGCAAGGTCCACGAGGAGGAAAGAGGGAGTCGCTCACTTCGAGGGCACCTCGACCGTCCACGACAGCGAGCCATTGCCAGGCCAGACCGTGGCCCCCCTGCTTGGGACTCGCGCCAGCCTCGGAAGTCGGCAGGATCACTCTTGCGCTGTCGCTGTCTTGGTCGGAAGCCAGGGATCGCCTCGGGGCCGTCGCGTAGAGGTCGTCCTCGGCCTCCTCCGCCGCGCCTTGCGCGTCGGGCGGTGGGGCGGGCACGCCCGCTGCTGGTGCTGAGGCAAGGAGGGGAACGGCGTTGCTCGAATCGGAGAAGAGAGTGGCCGAGCTGAAATCCTGCTGGCGAAACGATTCAGACTCAGGTCAATCGCCGGGGGAGGTAGGGAGTCGGTACTCACGGCAAAGCGATCCGGAAGAGCACAGCGTTCGAGTTTGCGCCCTTTGCTGTTGACGAGTACGAGCTGGGCGCCTTTCTTGCCGACGAGGAGGACGTAGTGGCTGGATACGGTCGATCGAAGCACATCGAGCGAGTCGTCCACGGCCAACGAGTCCACAACGACCAGATCTGCAGCAGCGAAGCGTCAGTTTGCAGCTTCTTGTAAGGTGGCGGACTCGAGACAAACCTGGTGCGAGCAGCAGCACGTGCGTCGAAGTCACTCGGACGATGAGCGCGCCGTCCGAGACGCCGAACATCGAAATGGTGGCGTCGTCAACCTCGACGTCGGGACTCGTGATTCCTCCGAGCTGGGAAGTCATCTAGGAAGCTCGCACATCAGCTGCATCTGGCAGGCCCTGGGGTCAAGAATCGCACCTTGGTTCTTGCGCCATCGGACGTCACCAGCACACTGTCGCTGCTTTCGCTTGCGGGAGCTACCCCTTCTGAAGTGTTGACGGCGAGCGACCAAATGCCACGCGTAGCAGCACTGTCGAGATCGATCTTGCGCTTCTTGCGAGGAGGCAGAGACCGCTGATTGGAAAGCATCAGAAACCGAAAGGATCTTGGGAAGGAGAGCTTCGCACATGGAAGATGGTGAAGCCGGCGGTGATTCCAGCACCGGTGCACGCGACGAGCTCGAGAGGTGACTGCAGGAGATGGTCAGCTCGAGCTACGATGCGAAGGAGAGGGGGAACGCACATCGTCGCTGACGAGACCTACGGCCATGCTCCGAATCGCTCCGTACGACTCGATGGTGTCGCAGTTGACCAGAGCGAGTGATCTGCCAGTCGATGCCAGTCGGCTTGAGGGTAGTTGTTGGGCAGGGATCGCCAAAGAAGCTGCAGCCGTGCCGTAAAGATCTAGCGAGGGTCGGTTAGCTCCCAGGACAGCCAAAGTTTGCGAAACAACGCGCCTTCGTCCTCGTCCAAATGCATGCCGTCTTCTTCGACTTCCGGCGGCAAGCTCAACGCAGGCGTCCCAGCGTTCCCGATCTCCCAGCTAACGAGGGCCGATTCGCCGACCTCGCTTCCAACGAAGACGTACCCCTGCTCTCCAAAGCGCCCCACGCTCCCACGGATGCGTTCAACGCAGCTAGCTGGCGTCCCTCTCGCAACCTTGTCGAGCTTCATGCTCGAGACGGAGCGACCCGACGTCTGTAGCTTGAGCTCGAGGATGCTGCCCGACTTGCAGAAGACGATCGCTTTGTCGTTTGCGACGAAGACGACGCGAGATCCCTCGAGGCCTTCGCGAACGCTCGTCTCCGCCTGGGTCGTTCCCGTCGTCCGACCGCCGCTTCCGAACCACTCCTTCCCGAACCAGGCGTTGGCGGGAGTGCCGATGACCTTGCCGCTCTGCTCGAGGTGCAGGATGCCGTTCGCAGTGACGATGAGCGTGCCACCGAGGGCGGGAGGGCAGGGGTAGACGGCGAGCGAGGAATGGGGGAGGGTGGGGGAGGTGGCGATCACGACTGCTGTCGTCGCGCCCGAGGTCGAGCTTCCTGGCTTGGACGCGCCGGTGGCGAGAGTGACGAGAGATACGAGACAGTTGGAGCTGGCGTTCTCGAGTCGGCCTGCCCAGGTCGGTTCCGGCGCGTACAAGAGTGCAAGGGTCGGTTCGTTGAAGCCGGGGAGGAAGACCATGTCGATGACGTTGCGAACAGGGAGAGTTCCACCCACGGAGGTTGCGTTGTTGAGAGTTGATGATCGTGACGGGCCGGCGAAGGATGCGTGGGAGGAGGTGAGAGAGGCGAGGGGGAGGAGGTGCGACGGCGCGTACGGAAGCCTGACGGAGCCTGGTAAGCTCACCCTCCTAGGATCTCCCACTGAATGAACTCACGATGCTAACCCGTCATTTCCCCAAGCATCGGCGTCCACGCCCAAACTCTCGAGATCAATCTCCTCCTGGAAGAACGGCAGGATAGCGAGCGTGGCGTCTCCTCCGGTGTTGGTAGGCAGGAGGAGGACCGACAGCCGAGACGCGGGATCCGTAGCGAGCTTGGTGAGTCCATCCACCTGCAGCCAAGTTAGCTCGGTGCACCATCTCCTTGAACGCCCCACTTACGACTTGAGGGAGCTTCTCGTAAGTGTGCAGCGAGATAGGCAGGAGCTCGTGGACCGAAGGCGTCCACTCCATCAGCGACATCTTTCGGAGCCAGTAGTTAGCAGCCGTCCCGTCGTGTCCCCGTCTCGAGTGTAGCTCACCTTGGCGTCCAGAAACGAGATGAGGACGCGGTCGGCTCCATCCAGCTTTGACGCCAGCGTACGAACTCGAGAGAGAGAGGTGACAGTGCCATGAAGGCGGCGGGTGAGAATGTGGTGGAGCGTGGCAGTCGCCTGCACGGAAAGGGTCAGAACGAGAGCGGCAAGAGGAGGAGCGGAGGTGGTGTTTCCTCCTCCCTGCACGACGACCAGCACAAGACGTACCTTGCCCTCAGTCTCTCGTTCCCTGACCTCCCAAACTTGCAGAAGGCTGTCCCTCGCTGTGATCAGGTGGCTGATGACCTGGCCGTGCGGTCGAGTGAGGCGGACGCTGAGAGCGTGAGACGCCCCAGTCGCTGAGAGCGTTTGGCGGTGGTAGGCCTCCAGGGTGGTAGGCGAAGGCTGTTTCCCTCGAGAAGAGTTCTCAAGAGGAGGAACGGGTGTGGGGAGGGAAGGGGAGGAGGGCAACGACGGTCGACGCGCGCTTCTCGAGCGCTGCCTGGCGTGTCTGTTTCCCCTTTCCCTCTCCCCTTCTTTCTCCCATTCTGTTCTCGCAAGGCAAAGGACGGGTCTAGCGCGATCCAGCAAAGTGCAACCAAGACTCTCGTTGTTGAAGAATTCCGGGCTCCGCCAGTTCTAAATGAACCCCGACTGAGAGCAAGCAGGTTGAAGCGGCGCACCTCCAGGATATACCATCGAGTACCAGTGGGGATTGAGAGGATTGCAGAAAAAGCGGCGCGAGGCCATCGTGAAGGACGGAGGAGCCGAGAGCGCCACCTGAGGCCCATTTGTTCCGGTCCGATGGAGAGCCACAGCAGGCCAGCCCGAATCCAATCAAGCAGAAGACCGAGATTCAGTAGCGAAGTAGGGCGCGAGAGAGCAGCTTAAAAGCGAAGCCAGGTTGATGCCGCCGGCGGAGGGAGGACTGAGACGTCGTCGCGAAGGCTGTCGTGAAGGGATGCTGGCTACATTTCGCAAAGCTTCTACATCTCTCCACATTCTGCAGAGGAGGCGTCAGCTTTGCTTGGAGAAGGAACGAGGCTCGCGAGCGACGAACCTGTCACTTTGACGACGAGCTTTGGTCGGTTGTTGGGTCCTGCGAAGGCACCGAGTTAGTCGCTGCACCTCGAGGACAGCTGCCTGTAAAGCGCCGCACCTGTTGCCACGTTCTCAATCTTGCGCAAGACCAGCATCCCGTCCTGTCCGACAATCTTGCCAAACACGACGTGCTTGCCGTCCAGGAAGGGTGCCGCCTGAGTCGTGAGGAAGTACTGGCAGCCGTTTGTTCCGGGCCCCGAGTTGGCCTGCACGCGCGCTAGACGATCAGCAGCTCCCACTGTTCCTTCCAGAGCCCGAGAGAAACGCACCATGCTCAGTAGCCCTGCTCCATCATGCTTGACCTCAAAGTTCTCGTCGTCAAACTGAGGACCGTAGATGCTCGTAGCGCCCGTTCCATCCCCATTCAAGAAGTCCCCTCCCTGGCACATGAACCCAGGAATGACGCGGTGCACGATGCTGTTCTTGTACCCCAGAGGTTGACCGTTCCTCCTGCGCTCGAGAAGGAGGTTAGCTACCCCACTTTGTCCCTTCCGCCTGCGCCCAACCTACCTGTGCTCTCCAGTGCAAAACTGACGGAAGTTCTCTGCGGTTCTGAGGAAGGAACCGAGGTGAGCTGAGGGAGGACTTCCTGGCGCGAGGCGAACTCACTTGGGCACGATGTCGGAAAAGAGCTCAAACTTGATACGTCCGGCGGGAGTGTTGCCAACGGCGATGTCGAAGAAGACGACGGGTCGTCCTTTGGTGCCAGCTCCGGTAGCCATCCTTGGGAGGCGAAGTTGGGAGAGTGGTAGGAGGGAGGGTGCGTAGAACGGGATTTGGAATGGGGCTTGGAGAGCGAGGGAGGTAAGGAAGAGGTACTTTGCCGGTCTGGTGGGGTGAGAGCGGGGAGTGTGCGAAAGGGAGGAGGAGAGCGGCGGCTAAGCCAGCGAAGTCAACACTCGACGAGGCGCTCAGCAGCCTGGCGGGCGTCTTCTGGCCCGTCCTTCCAGGGCCAAGGCCTCTAGCAAGGAGCGGTAGGGCAACATAGTTGCAGAGCTCAGCGCTTCGGAGCTACCTCAAAGGAGCAGCTCGTTCAGGAGACGCGTCGTCGCTCGCGCTGCGTTGGTTTCTCGTTGCACCTGGCGTTACTGAACCTCCTTCGCGTGTTACCAAGCCATCCCTCAGCAGCTCAATTCCTGCTCAAGAAGCGCTTGAGCCGATCCGCCGTCGTTGAGCCTCCTGGCTCCTTCGACTCCGTCTCGTTCCCGCTCACGCCTTGTCCTCCAGCAACGTGCTTCTTCTTCAGCTTGGAGGGAAGCGAAAAGATACGCCGGCCTTCTTCCTTCGGTCCTGAAGCCGTCGACGCAACGATGGCCTTCGAAACTGAAAACGTCCCCACTCCCTCGAGCGATCCCCACGCCTCCTCCTTCTCCAGCGATGCGACGCTTGCAGGTGAGCTCGCAGTCCGGGGTGAGCTTCCCACGACGGGTTCCGAGGTGGTGAGGAGGGGCGCAGCGCTGCTTGATACGCCAGGGAGGAAGTGTCGACTGGCGGTGGAGGCGTTGGAGCTTCGACGGGAGGAGGTGGTCGTCCAGTTCGAAAGATTCGAGTTGGTAGAAACTGAGCGCACGCGAGGAGTGGGTCGAGCTGTCGTGGGATGGGGAGGTCCCGTGGGAGGGAAGGGAATGGCGTCGGAAGGGAGGGGGATGGGGAGGGGGAGAGACGGTGATGCTGGGGAGGTGGGGGACGAGGTGCTGGCAGTAGATATGGCGCGAGGAGGTTTCGATAATAGGATGGATGGAGAATAGCTGTAAGGAAAGATCCTGATCAGCTTGCTTGCTTGAAAGAGGAGAACGCTTGAGGAGGAGCTCACGTTGACGACGCGACTCTGGAGCGCCTGCGCTCCCGTACCTCCCTTTCAGCCCCCTTTCCCTTTGGGGATGGAACCTCGGTCGCTGGCGTCGGAAAGAGCCACCCGGCGAACGTGAGGAGGAGGATGGCCAGCTGGAGAGACATTCTAGACGCCGCCTCAAGCCGTGGTCGTCGCACGCGGGGGTCGTAGAGGATGATGATAGCGCTGCCAGGAAAGCAGCTACCCCGAGAGCTCCTTCTCCTCCAAAGTTGGCCGTCTCGAGTTTGAGTTGGGATTGACGAAGGAGGAGGGCAGAGCGCGCTGAGGATTGCTGAGGACGTGGCTCTTCCTTCTCGGCCCCTTCCCTCCCCTCCTTCCCTCCTCCACTGCACGAGAAACAGCTTCACGGTCAACAGCTGTACACCTCATGAACGCTGAAGAGGCTGTAGGTTTCCCTCTTCTCCGAGAGGTCTGATAACCTCGAGCTGACGACTTGGCACCAATCCAGATCCGCTGCCTTGCTATCGCCAAAACGCACTGGGACAGCAACAGTACCTCGTCTGTGAGTGCTTCCTCTGTCGGTCCTCCAGGCTGGAGAAGCTGATCCGCGTGAGGATCCCAGGCAATCCGCTTCTGCAAGAAATCCATCTCTCTCAATCCGACAGCCGAAGCCCAAGCTTTCCTGGCAAGACTCGAGAAGGCAGAAGCGACCGGCACCTCCTCTGCAAGAGCTCCATCGGGCGCATCGAATTCACGGCCGACTCCGAGAGCCAGCACGTCACGGCCTGACCCACCGCCAGAGGAGAAGCGCGAGTTCACTCCGGCTCAGGCGGCGCTGGTCAAGCGAGTGCGGTCGTGCAAGGTGACGGAGTACTACTCGATTCTGGGAGTCGAAAAGGGATGCGAGGACGTGCATGTCAAGAAGGCGTACAGGAAGGTGAGCTCGAGCTGAGCTGGCGAAGTTGGAGTGGGGTGCTGACGGATCCTCCTCTCCCAGCTGGCTTTGGGTGAGCACGCAGACTGAGCTCTCTGCTCCTTCTACAGAACTAACGGTGGTCTCTTGCAGGACTTCATCCTGACAAGTGTGGCGCGCCGGGAGCTGAAGAGGCGTTCAAGAGTACTTCCCTTCGTCTCGTAGCTGTGGCGCCATTGTGCTGATCCCTTCTCACTCGCAGTGGTGTCGAAGGCTTTCCAGATTTTATCCGATGGCAACAAGCGAGCCGTTTACGATCAAACAGGCGCCGACCCCGATTCGCGAGGCGGAGGAGGTGGAGGGGCAGCATCTGGATTCGCTCGCGGGGGAGGGATGGGAGGAGGGATGGGCGGAGGGTCGCCTTTTGCGGACGAGATGTCGCCGGAGGACCTCTTCCGCTTCTTCTTCGGACAGCAGGGAGCAGGCGGCGGGTTCGGCGGAGGTGGAGGGGGGTTCAGGACGCAGTTCTACGGCCCAGGAGGCGTGCACATGCAGTCGGCAGGACGGAGACCTCCACCGCGAGCGAACGGGCAGGCGGAACCCGCTTCGTCCGTCTGGCTTCAAGTCGCCCCTCTCCTCCTCCTCTTCGCCTTCTCCCTCCTTACCCAGCTACCCTCCCTCTTCGGCACTTCACCTCCCGCCGACCCCGACTTCAACTTCTCCCCCAACGAGCGCTTCACCATCCCCCGCACGACGTCTTCCAAGATGTCGGTCGACTACTTTGTCAACGCCCGCCAATTCTCCGCGCATCCCATATACGAGGCTGTCGTCAAGGCTAACCCCGGCTTGGGCTTCGCGTCGACCCACGAGCCAGGCTCATCCCCCTACCGTCAGGACCTCCTGCGGCATATCCTCACCCCTCAGCAACTCCCCACTCCCACCGCCGAGGCCACCTCCCTGCCGACCTTTGTCGTCCCCGCCGCCCTCAGCAAGTTCGAGCGGGCCGTCGAGCGGTCCTACGTCTTGACGCTGCAGAGCTACTGCCAGAACGAGATCGCGAGCAGGAACGAGCGCCTGGAGCGCGCAAGGGGCTTCTTTGGGATCGGTGCCGACTGGGTGAAGGTGAGTTGCTCCCCCGCACTTCTTCCCAAGAGAACGCCAGCTGACGATTTCGTTTCGACAGGTCAAGGAGATTACGGGGGAGAAGCTGGAGCATTGCTCGAAGCTGAGCAGCTTGGGATATGCGGTGAACTATTAGGGGGAGAGGAGAGGAGAGAACAGGGGACAGCGAGGACTCGCAAAGCATGTGCAATTCCACTTCGTATCTCGTCTTTTCACTGTACAACCTGTACACAGCTCCACGCGCTCTGCTCTGCATGAAGTCTACACGTTCGAAGCGATTCCAGCAACGTGGCGTGCCTTGGTCATCGCTGTGGGTGGGCGCAAAAAGTCAGCTCCCGTGGTGGCGGTGGCGCAGGAGAGGGTACGAACCTGCGATGACGGCGGCACCAACTCCGGATCCATCCTCGGCGTGGTAGGTTTGGATGCCCCTGGGAACGAGAGGAGCTCAGTTTGCTGTTGAGCGACAAGGAACAAGGGGCGACGACGTACTTCCCCTTCTCGCCAAAGATGTCGACGAGACCTTCTCCGATTCGCTCCGGGAACTTGGGATATTTCTGCGAGAGAGAGACGTTAGTGCGGAACGATCTTGAAACAGCGACGAAAGACGCACGTTGTACAAACTCCCATCTGTCGCGACTCCACAGCCTTCCTCGAGGTAGCCTTGCTTGGAGACGATGGCGGCGATACCACAGGCGCTCAGGCGTGCGGCGCGCGTGCCAATAAGCTGCGCGAGGCGCTTGAAGAATTGGCGCTCGGAGATGGTTGTGTCGAGCGAGAAGAAGTGGTTGAAGAGGCCGGTGACGGTCAAGAGCTCGTCGGTGGGATCGCTGGGAGGAACGCATTAGCATTCCGCAACAGCTGGATTGTGGGGAGGAACTCGCCTCTCAATGAGGGACAAGAACGCAGTGTCGAAGCTGTACCGCTTCTCGACCTTGTAGGTCTCCTGCCCGAGGAAGATGACGCCTGTCGACGAGACCCGCTTCAGTACGACGCCACAGAGAGGAGCTCGAACGATCTACCCTCGTCAATCATCTCGCACATGACGAGACGGAAGATCTCTCCGAGGTACAGCCCGGCAATCATCTTCTCGAAAGCCTGCTCGCCTGGCTTGTTGGACGTCTCGTCGATCGTCACGTCGTAGCTCGTCCTGGGAAGGTGCTCGTGTGTAGAAGAGTCGAAGGCGCCCCTGAAGAGAAACAGGCAAGTCGTCAGCCCTCGGGACGTGCCAGATGAGCGCGAAGAACGCACCATTCGCAGTTGATGGCCATCTGTCGAGCAGAGCAGGAGGTCAGCAGAGTCGCAGGGAAGTGCAAGGGGCTGAAAACGCACTTCGGCATCCTCGGGAAGACCCAGGTCCTTGATCTTTGGGATGGCGCTGACCTTCTCCATGTCTGGGGAGAAATCGTCAACACCCAAGGCGACGCTCGCAGCAGGCTACGCACAGGCAGCATTGCATCCTGTTCCGAAAATGATTCCAGCTCGAGTTCCTCGGTCGACATAGGCGGAAGCGATCAAAGTCCCCGTGGTGTCGTTGACCAAGGCGGTGATCTGCACAGGCACTTCCTGCCGACGAGAAAAGACACAGTTGGGAAGGCGCGCAGGGTGCGGAAGCAGTGAACGACGTACGAATTTCTTGAGAGACTTCTCGAGCATGGCAACGACGTCGTGTCCCTCGACGTTGGGGGCTCCAAAGCCCTTCGTCCACCGCAGAAGCACGCCGTGGTCGATCCGCTCTTGGCTGCAAGACGTTTTAGCGCGCTGGGCGAGTTGGGAATAGGGCTCCTGCCACTCACATGCAGGGGTAGCTGAACGTGAAGCCCAAAGAGAGATCCTCCTCCAAATCGACGTTCCCGTCCTCGTCGCCGTAGTGATCCTGGATGAATCGTCCGAGGCATTCGGCGCAGAAGTCAAAGAGTTCCTGCCCGTCCGCCTGCTTCTGCTCCTCGGAACTGTGGAGCCGCACGACATTAGCTGGGGAGGCTGCGAGAGGGGATCCTCGAAAGCTCACATGCGGTACTTGGTTTGAGTGATCTCAAACTTGCCGTTGCCCTCCAGCTCGACATGGCAGACTCGCAAGTTGGTTCCTCCGAGATCCACCGCGAGGTAAGCACCCTTCTCGTTCCCAGTCGGCCAGCCAAACACGAAAGTTGGGATCATAGGCTGCGTCGGGAATCAGTCGCAGTTTCGACTCCACACAACTCCAGGCAACTCACCACTTCCTGTCCCACCTCTGCCAAACCCTTCTCGAGGACTTCAATGAACGAGTCCACGATCCTACGCGCAGGAACGAAGGATCGAAATCGATCAGCACCCCTCCCTCGACTTGCTCACCCCCCACTCGTTCGAGATCCAGAGCATGGACGTACATGCGCATGCGCTGAGGCGTGACGGTGAACTTCTGCTCGAGGTTCTTGAGCCAATCGGCCATATCGCGCTGGAGAAGCACGATCCAACCCCAGATCAGTGCGAGTTCCGCTGACGAAGTACCACGAGCTCACCTTGGTAGCATGGGGGAGCTCGTCGCTGTCCTGCGTCCGGGTAAAGTGAAGATCTGACCTCCTCCCTACTCCAGAGACCGAGCCTCGCGCGGTGGTGCTGGTTCGACGGAAGGTTGCTGCAGGCTGTTCAATGACGGGGGGTCAGCTGCTTGGCTCGAAGGAAGGGAGAGAGGGAGCTGCAGTCGACCTACCTGGACGATTGAGCTTTTGCGGCCGAGTTCTGCTGCCATTGCTGCTCGTGTGAGGTTGCAGAAGGGCTGGAGAGGTGTGCGGAAGAGCAACAGGAGCGGCCAGGGAGAAACGACCGCGAATCTCGCAAGGGCTGGGTTCACGTTCAGTTCAGCAGGCCTGGGGGCAGCGACAAGACGCCGCGCGTTTTGGCTCTCCCCCTCCCGCTCCTCGACTCGTCTCGACTCCAGATGGCACCACGAAAGGAGAACGCCAAAGCGACGGCTGGCAAGGCCAAGAAGGCAGAGGTTCAAGAGGGCAAGAACGCCAAAGTGAAGGAGCAAATCGCGCAGAAGGAGGATGCAGAGTGGTCCAAGGTGAGCAGCTGGTCTTTCTCAGGGAGCTCTTCCTCTCCAGCTAACGAACGACGGTTGAAGGGAGCCAAAGGAACTGCTTCCAAGGACGACAAGGCGGCAAAGGACGAGGCAGCTCGCTTGCGCAAGGCTGAGGCCGCCCGCCTTCTCGCCGAGGAGGAGGCAGCCCAACCGAGCAAGCCCAAGGCGGCGGCTCCCAAGGCGGGTGCGAAGAAGGCGCCTCCCCCTGCCAAGAAGGTCGTGCCTCAAGTTCCCGACTTTGACGACGGCGTCGTCGAGTCGTTCAGCGCTACTGGAATCGTGCGCTCTTTCGCATGTCATCTTCGACTCTCGTGCTGATTCACGAACGCAGGACGATGCGCTCGACATGCTCTCGCTCGTGACGGAGAAGAAGGACAAGGCTGCCGTTGGATCTCAGGCCTCCAAGCTCGAGACTCACCCCGAGCGGCGCTTCAAGGCGGCGGTAAGGCTTCCAGAAGCGGACGAGGGGACTGGAGTTGATGGCGTTGGTTCTGCAGTTCGAGGCGTACAAGGAAGAACAGCTTCCTATCATTCGCAAGGAGCAGCCTGGCATGCGCCTGCAGCAGTGTACGTTCATCTCTCGAGCTTCCGGTCCCAAAGCTAATGCGGTCCTTTCCAGACGAAAATGCTCTAGTAAGAACCTCTTCACCGTCGCTCGCCACCAGCCCACTGATTCGCCTCCTTCCCCTTCGCAGTACAAGCAGTTCCAGAAGTCCGAGCTCAACCCTTTCAATCAAGTCACCTTGGCGTACGATTCGACGAAGGACGACAAGGTTGCTGCCCTGGCGAAGGTTCGCGAGGAGACTGCTCGCAGGTGCGCCTTTCCAGTTGCCACCTACGTCCGGAGCAATCGCTGACTTCCGTTGCTCGCGCAGGCTCCGAGCAGATTAGACCTTTCGCATCTCGTACTCCTGCCCTTCCCTTCTGTGATGATTACTTCAGATACTTCCGACGGCTCTTCTCCCCTCTACCCGTTCTGGTTCGTACGAACCGCTCGGGATGGATTGGGGGACAACATGAGAAGAGCAGGCGTGATGAGTCGTCTCGAACAGAAATCTGAGGAGGCGCCCCTTGGAGTCCGTTTCGTCGGTGTTAATGCTACGCGAATGCTTTGTTCCGCATTCTGGCGTGTTTCCAGCGAGAGAAAGAGCAGCGGGAAGCGGACAGCGAGCGAGTACTGGAAGCTTCATTGCGGTCCAGCGAGATCGACCGACTCCTCCAACGCCGCCTTGGCCACCGCATGGACCTGTCCACACGCATCGAAGCATTCTTTGAGCGCCTGCACCAAGAATTTGGTTAGCGCTGGAGACGCGGAGGGCGACGGCGTGTTGCTTACGCGCTCGAGCGTCTGCGCAGGAACGACACCCCTCAAACCGACGTTCGTGATGGTCCCGAGTGCAGGTATGCAGGCCAAGCTTGCGAATGCTGACGCTCGCTTTGCCTCGTCTCGAGTGGGGTCGAGAAGCGGGGTATCGATCAGGTCGGGAAGGAAAGCCTGCGACGCGACAAGGTTCGTCAGATTCGAAGGGTAGGACGCGACGAGCACGTCTACGTACCGCACAGCATCCTACTGCCAGTCCAAACATCTGCACTCCAGCTTCTGCCAGAGCAACGGAAGCTGCAGTCACGCCCCTGTTCGCAACGAGCAGATCAGCCGAGGTCCCCAAGCAAGTGGTTTCAACCACGCACGCCGAAATGTCGCCATCACTCCCATCAGACTCCAAGATGGTCAAGAAAAGGTCGATTTGGGATTTCGGTAGAGCGTCCAGGATGAGCGAAGGGAGCAACGCCTGGTGGAGAGTCGCCGAGAGCTCAGTAGCTTCCGTATCCTGGAGGTTCAGCTGTCAGCCCTCTCCCCACAACAGCTGGTACCACTCCTCGCTTGCTCACCTTTCCAGGGGCGTACCGCCTCGTACCCGAAGAGAACGGCGCAAACTTGACCTCGACGTTGAGGCGCGCCTTTGCACTGAAGGGAGCTGATGGTGGTGTGGGCTTGGGACCGTAGCTACGTCGAGCGAGTCGCATCAGCTTCCCTCCGTAGCTGCTTCCAGTGGTTCAACTCACACTGCGCAGATCATCTTGGTTCGTCCAGTCTCGATGTAAGCTGACCCAGAAGCCTGCGTAACGAGGCCGGTCTTGAGGACTGGGGAGAGGCGCGAAGTAAGTCCCACCGCACCTCAAGCGAGGGGAGCAGAGAAGACGCACATATGGGTCTCACGTCGGCGTGTGTACGTCCATCCTCGCGCGAAAGAGTGTCGAGAGCCGAGGAGGAAGGAGTCGAGGAGAAGGCGAGTGGGACGCCTTCTGGTCCGTTGAAGCGGCGTCGGTCTGCTGTTTGCATTCCGTTTGGGTGGTTGAGGTGGCTTCGGGAGAGAGAGCAGGGGCACCTCTCCTTCGCGCCCAGGGAATATTTCAATTTTCATATTGTATTGGAATTTATCGCGCGGCTACAAAGGTTGAGCTTCTGCTCTCTCTCCTCTCCTTCTCACTCCAAATCGACTTTCGACTTCAAACGAGCCGAAGCTGGAACGCCTGCAGGACGACCATCGCTTCGACTGTACCACTCGACGAGCTGCCCTCTCCTCGTCGGGCGCCGTGCTCGCTTTCTCTGCCCGTAAGTTTTTCTCTGCGCTCTCGTCCCAGATCCTTCCCTCCACCCACGGCCACGAGGGGCTCGCAAGGATTATACCCAATCCTACATATTTGCTGACACCGAAAGGAACATGCGGACCCAAACATACACTACCAAATGAGCTCTGCCCCTCGTCGAGCTCCGCTGCAGACGTCCTTGGCCCACACAACTCTTGACTGTTGGTTTCGAACGTGTGCTGACGACTCTTCTCCGTTCTCCCAGGTCCTCAAAGACGATCCTTCTCGGCGACAAGTTTTCCTCTGCACTCTCGAGCTCTCGATCTCCCTCGACAGCTGGAGCGGTACCTCCTCCTTCACCCCTCAAGACTCGACCGAATCCTCACCGGCGCCTCCTTCCTGCTTCTGACAGTACGTCCTTTTCCCGCCTCTCGCTCTTCTTCGACGGCAAAAAGGGGGACATTGTGGATTCGATGATGATTCCAATACAATCAGTTCTGCTGCACAAGGCGACCCAAAGGGCGCGCATGCTGATACAAACCGAATAAATGCTTTACTTCATGCTGAATGATCCCACAATGAACCCCTCAAGAATCACCTAAGTTGTCGTTGAGAACCTCAGCTGACTTTGAACTTCTAGCTCCACAGATTCCTCTCGCTCCCGCTCTCCGACAAGCTGCAAGTCCCGGATCTCCTTCCTTTCCCAATGCGTACGTTCTTCTCTCTCTTCCCTTCCCTCCTTCCTTTCCCACCGGACGCTTGTATGATGCATACCTAGTCAATCCATTCTCTTATGCTATCCGAGCCAGGCAACTGTCGTTCTCCTTCCTTTGCGACTAACCTCTTTGACGTGTGGGATGGACGAGCTCAACGAGGACGAGGGTCGATCGAAAGGGGCTTCGGCTTCGACTAGGTCGGCGCGACTACTATGATGGCGAACTCCGTCTCACAGGAACGAGGGGCGAAAGCGGGGGTGTTCATGGGGGACGGTGGGAGTGGGCAAGGTGTTCACAAGCACTAATGATTCTAAACGGCTTTACTGAATCGTCGTCGTGGCTTTCTTTCCTCCCAACCACGTTCGTGAAAGAGAGCCGTTGGCTGACTCGCAACCTCTCCTTCACAGCTCGCCTTCTCGTGCTTGACTTGGAAGTTGAAATTGATCTACGCTGCCTCCCAACCATTGGCCTCGCCTTGCAACCCGCGAGAAGAGAGATTCAGCTTGCGCGCAGCTCGAGAACAGCGTCGTCGTCGCCGGTTTCGGGCTTCGACGCCCGAGATGCCGGCGGTCAGTACTACACGTGTTCCCGACCAATCTGTTCCCGACCAATCTCCAAGGTGTCTGCGCAGCGGAGAGAGAGAACGGAGGGAGAAGACGCATCTCGCTCGACGCGAGTGGAGGACTGGAGCTCGAACGCTGCACACCCCTCTCCCTCCCGCCCTCCACTCGCCCCAGCTTCCCTCTTTCAAGCAGCTCCTTAGCAAGCAGCTGCGACTCGCAGGAGCTTCCCTCTTTCAGTAGCTCGTTAGCAAGGCCTTTGCGACTCAAGATGAACCGCCTCTTTGGATCGTCGACCTCCAAGCCCAAACCCAACCTCGCCGACGCCATCGCTTCTACCGACGTGCGCATCGACTCTATCGAAGTCAAGGTCCGCAAGCTCGATGCCGAACTCACAAAGTACCGGGACCAGATGCGGCGGATGAAGGAAGGGCCAGGCAAGGTGCGTCACCACTCGCGCTCGCGCACGGGTGGACTGGAGCTGACGTGCGCCTCTCTGGTCGGTGCAGGCAGCCGTCACTCAGCGGGCGTTGCGAGTCCTCAAGCAGAAGAAGCTTTACGAGGGCCAGATTGGGCAGCTCCAGCAGCAGACGTTCAACATGGAGCAGGCGTCGCTGACGACGGAGAACCTACGCAACACGATGGCCACGGTGGATGCGATGAAGATTGCCAACAAGGAGATGAAGAAGCAGTACGGCAAGCTGGACGTAGACAAGATCGAGGTGAGCCTTATGCGGGACTGCTGGCGTGAGGGCGTGCGGGCGTGAGGAGAAGAGCTGATGTCCCTGGTACCACGCAGCAAATGCATTACGACATGGAGGACCTGATGGAGCAGGCGAACGAGGTTCAGGAGTCCATGTCGAGGACCTATGGCGTGCCGGACGAGGTGGACGAGGCCGACCTGGAAGCTGGTGCGCGCAGTTCCTCTGGTTCCGTTCGAAGCTCCGTGACTGACTCTTCATTCGCTCTGCAGAGCTCGATGCGCTTGGAGATGACCTGGCCGAGGACGAGGAAGGCATCCCTTCGTACCTTCGCGAGGAAGGCACCGAGCTACCCGACTTTGTTGACGAGCCTCCGGTGGTCGAGCGGGTGCGTTTGTTTGCGGCGTGTGCGCGAGGGTGCGAGCTAATGTCGAGGCTGCAGGAACCGGCTACTCGAATGAACGAGGGCGTCATCTAGTCGCGCCTCGGCCGTTGAACTGTTGTAAAACCACGCATTCGTCCATCCTCTTTTCGCTCTGCGCTTTCCTCTCGGCTTTTCTGCTTTCCTTCTCTGCTTTCCTCGCTGCCTGCTTTGGCTTGATAAAGATCAGCCAGCTACGCACGCTCGAGAGGTTTCGAAAGGCGTCAGCTCTTGCGCCAAAGCCAAGCGCGCACACAGTCTGACGCACGCAGCTGCCTTCTACACTCAGCCTGGGGGCGACGTCGAAGCCTTCCAGCCAGACAGTTCGCGAAAATTGGAACTGTAACGCCTCGAGGGTCGGCTCTGGAACTCGAGGGGGTGGCCAGGGTCGCTCTCTTCCTCTCTACCCTCTAGCAGTGTCAGCTCCTGTTCCTCCCTACCTCTGTGTCAGAACCTTTTGGGCGTCAGCGAAGGCGCAAAAAAACGCTTCGACCTCATCGCGGGGCCCCGGTCGACCTCGCTACGTTCGTCACGACGTCAAAAAGTGAGTGGAGAGGTTGGGAATCGAACCCAAGACCTCATGCATGCTAAGCAAGCGCTCTACCCCTGAGCTACATCCCCCGCTGATGTACAAGCTTTTCAACAAGGTGTATTAGATCAAAGCGAGGTGAGCCGAGGTCGGGGGACTTGTTTGTCCCGCCCATCAACCCGCTGGTGATTCTCTCCCAGTTCCAGCCGAGCTGCAGACCCGTATTCAGGTCCAACTAGATCAAGATCTCGGGCTTGAGAATCAATCCCGAGCCAATTGCACTCCTTCGCAAGGCACTCCCTCTCGCTGCTCTCCTCCATTCCTCCTTTGCAAACAGGATCTCGCTCCCTCGCTCTCGCCATGCCAAGCAGCGCTACACCGCTGAGATACATCCCCAGGGTCATGTTGGAAGCTGCTTTCCTGGACGCGAGGACCGGAACTGACCTCGAGCGACCACCCTCGCTCCTCGCTCAATCCATTATCAATCCTCCCCATGTTTCGCGTATCCGAAGTCAATTGGTTGGGACTTGGGAGGCAGCGTAGATGGGTTTCAGGTCCAAGCCAAGCACGAGAAGGGGAGCTGTCAAGCAGAGGTCGTCCTCGCCGTTCATCCAGGTCTGTGCTCCGCCCGCTCCCGCCTCGCCCTCGTCGCAGGAGAGTTGGCCCCGACCCTCCTTTCCCCAGCCAACCAGTCGCAAGCGATCTTCCGGTACCCCATTCCCACGGAAGCGTGCCGAATGCCAAGCAGGGAGAGCAGGAACCGACGCGCGCGGACGAGCAGAACCTCATGCACGCTCGTGACGCAACCTAATACAATCCAGCCAGCTAGAAGAACCCCTTCCCAAGCCCCTTCACCGAGAACACAGCGTTCGCCTCCTCCAGTTTGTACTGCAACGCCGTCGCGCCAGATCGTTCCACGATCCCAAAGTCGTCCACCAAGGCCGGTCCGCGGTGGATCGCCAGCTGCACGCAAAGTCAGGACTGGTTCGGCAGGAGGGAAGGGAAGAAGTGCACCTCTCCTCGAGTCTGAGAAGAAAGACTAGTGGTCTGCAGCCAGAGATCGCTCTGTTGCAGGCCCCGGCGGAAGAGGTAGGCGTCGTCCGAATCCCCGACCGCGATGAGATCGTCGCCATGTTGAAGTACCACGAGAGATCCTCCAGACTACAATGCAGAAAGATCAGCCACGGTGTCACCCCAAAAAAGCGACGACTCACCTGCGAGACGAGCGCACGAACGTTTGCGAAAAGCTGAGCGACCTCTCGAGCTGGATGTCCGGCCCACAGCAGACTGGAGAGATCGTCTAGGACGACGAGAGCGCCCTCCATGGCGGACAGAGCCACCTCGATCGAGAGGTACAGCTCCAGCAGCGTGTTCCCGACGTCGTTTGCATCGACAAAGGTAAACGTCCGCTCGTTGGCGAGTTGGATCCCCTGCAACGCGGGTTTCAGCCCAGCAACGGCGCCCAGCGAAGCGGAGCAACCTACGCTCTTCTTCAGGATAGCGGAATAGTGCTCAAAGGTGTGGCTGAAGCCGACAAGCAGAGTTTTCCGGGGCTGACGAAGAGCGCGTGAGATGAAGTGCGTGAGGAGGAAGGTGCCTGGCGACTCGAGCGTATCGGTGATGAGGAGGCTGAAGTCGGCTGGGAGCGCTGCAGTGCGTACGCCCTGCCCGAGAGCAAACGTCAGGAAGTCGTCGCGGCTCATGGTGGAGGGAGAGGAAGAACGACTCGACGCCGACGACTCCCTTGCGTCTTTCTGAGCCAAGCAGCCTCTCTCACTTCCACTCTCGACGTAGCATCTTGGTCTACGAGCTACGACGGAAGCCCAAGACAGACCTCCTCGTGAACGACGCTCCAAACAGCGTCGATTCTCCATCTCCCCCGCGCGAGCTGAGTCCGATCGAAAAAGGGGAAGGCTCCAAGGTACAAAAACAAACGGATGCGAGGGGAATAACATGCTGGAGGGTAATAAAGTGCGAAAGAAGGAAGGGGTTTGCTCAGTCAGAGCCACCCCCTCCGGTGGCCGTCGTGAACGACGCCGCGTCGGAATCCGTTGGCGACGCTACGCTGGAGAACGTCGCCTGCGAGACGAAGCTCGCCTCGGAGATGGTCGAGAAGTTGGCGGTGCGAGACGCATGCTGGAAGTACAACGCCGTTGGCGGAGCGCCTTCGTCGACGTCGTCGTCGGCTTGCGGGATGGTAGGCGAGGGTACGCTCGATTGGGTGGGAGTGGCCGACAGCATGAAGATGGCGGGAAGGGGACGGGAGGACGTGTCGATGGGAGTGAGCGTAGGAGGGCCTGAGGAGGGGGAGGTAGCCGCCGGGGAGAGGTCGGAGGAGAGGGATTCGGCTTCGCGGGGAGGGCTTGACGATTCGAGAGGTGGGGAATGGGAAGGTGCTGCTGGGGAGGTCGGAGAAGAGCGATTTGATCCTCCCCGTAGAGGACTCGATAGTTGCGTCGAGACCGAGCTCGAACGTCGACCTCTCGTCGGCGAGGAAAGATGGATCGACGGGGTCGGCGTCTCACTGCGCGAGGGGCCCTCCCCATCAAAGGCAGGCGGAGGTTCTGCGCCACTGGGAGAGGGGTCAGCAATCCTTGTCAAAGATGGAACGAGCGAAAACGATGCACGCTCCGTAGCCGAAAGCCCCCAAAGATTCCCGACTCGAGATGAAGCTGACTTGTTGGGGCGTCAAGCCTGCGCGCGGGAAGACGAACGAGGACGAGACCAGCGTGTGCGGGAGGGGTGCCGAGATGGAAAGCGACGAGATGGACACTGAGCTTGCGCTCCTCAACCTCGTCGAGCTGTTTCCGCCCGACCCTCGCCCGTACGGACTCCTCCCCGCGCCGACGGGCAGCACCGAGGAAGAGCTTTCGTTCCTCGTGAAGATGCTCCGAAAGGTCGAGGCGCGATTTCGACCGGGAGCGGGCATGGGAATGGAGAGTGTCGAGGAGGTCGCATTGGGGGTGGAGATTGTCGAGCGATGCGTGGGCCGATTGGGGGAGGACGCGGAAGAAACGGGAGGATCCAAGGCGTTCAGATGGATGATCTCCGACGTATCGTCCGGGCTGAGGGACGAGGAGTCGTTGGCGTGGGAAGGGGGAGTCGAGAGACGATGCATCGAGGTGCTGGTCGAAGCGATGTCAATGGATCCACGGTGCGTATCGCTCGACGAGGCGTCCATACTTGGTCTAACCAGTGAGCTCGACGAGTCCCCTGCTTCCTCGCCAGCTCCGTACAACAGATCCCCGTGGAATTCCCTCGATTCGACGTCCGAGGGTCGGTGTTTGAACAGCGTCATCTCCTCCTCGTTTGGGTCCTGCAACGCAGCAAAGTGAGTTCCAGTTCCCTCCAACAAGCCTGCCGTGGTGGAAGCGACGTACCTCTGAATATAGAGGCAACCCGACCACCGAAGCCCTCGACGGCCTCCTCCTCCTCCTCCTCCTCCTCTCCCCCGCAGGACGGTCCCCCTCAGAGATACCTAAAGCTGGCCTCGTAGTCGAAGGAGTCGAAGTCGAAGCCTGAGTCGTCTGCTCCGCTCCTACTCCTGCCACCTCGCCGTCCGTTGCAGCAGTTGAGATCCCCACATGCTGAAAGAGGGGTTCAAGCGAACAAACGTCAGCTCCTCGCTCCCCAGCAGAGGCGGAGAGGAACACACCTTCTTGAACCAGCTCGATAGCCTCTTCCTGAAGATCATGACGGCGCAGGCGAGCACTATCGACACCCCGAGAGCTGTGAGAACCGGGGCGAGGACCTGCTTGCCGGTGTTGGACGACGCCGCGGTCGAGTCTGTTGGGAGGGCGAGCGTATGTTGGGGGAGACTGAGGAGGATTGGCAGCAGGAGGGTGAGGAGGTTGACTGGGGAAGGAGCAAAGACTTAGGACAACGAGCCTGAGTACGCAACCCGGGAGCCTCGACGGCGGACTCGAGCCAATCTCAAACTCACCAGCTCTTTTTGAGGCAGCCATGACTGCTCAGAATGCACGGCGGTAAAGGGAAGAGAGCAAGCAGTCGTTCCAACGCGAGTTAACTGCGGTCAACGTACACAGCCCGCAGTGAGGACGGACACCGAGGTGCGCACGCTTCGCACGCAAACGGTCACGACAGCTCTCTCGGAGAACGCTCCCCAACAGCTCAGCGTAGACTCAGTTTGATCATAGCATTGGTGTGGTAGTCGTGACTGCCTCGCAGCCCCCGCTCCTCCTCATACCATTTTCCACCTCCCATCCCACCTCCCACAACGCGAAACCGTTCCTCTCCAACTCAACACACACGCCTCAAGCACCGCAAGGAGCTTAAGCGTCGTCACGACGGGGCCGGGCGGATCCAGGGGGTCCGCGGGGGCCACGGGGGCGGTCGAAGTTGGTGGAAGTGCTGACGACGTTGACCGAGAGCGAGTCGAGTCCGAGGGACTTGAGGAGGTCCTGGAGGTTCGAAGCAACGTTAGCTGTAGACTTGCGGGCGAGAGAGGGTGGGACGAACCTTGGTGTCGGGGTCGACATCGATCGGCACACCCTGGGTGTCGAGAGCGGAGACCTCGGGAACTGCAAGATCCCACAACGTCAGCTGGCACTCCTCGTGTAGCCTCTCCACCGAATGCACGCACCGTAGTTGTCCTTGCGCTCGCGCTCCTCCTCCTGGAGCTTGAAGGAGATACCGCGGACGGGGCCACGCTGAATGCGCTTCATCAAGTGGGTGGTGAATCCAGCGATCTTGTTGCGGAGGCGCTTGGAGGGGATGATGGCGACCTCATCGCAGATCTTCTTGTTCGTGTGGCTGTCGGGGAGGAGGCCTTCAGCTCTGGATCCGGCAGCGGGAAAAAGGTCGAGCGTACAAGTCGAGAGTAAGACGGGGGTAGTACTTCTCGATAACGACACGCGAGGCGCGCTTGACGGTCTTGGTGCGAACTCGTCCCCTGTACGAAAGAAACGAGGATCCGTTAGCTGGGCTGTTCCTGGTGAGGAGGGTCCTTTGGTGGTCGAGCGTGTCGTCCCGTCTCTCCACAGCGCCTTCCCTCACCGCCCTGGCCACTCCAACCCTCTCTCCCCCAGCGGCACCCCGAGGTCCTCCCGTGCGTGCGTGCCTTTGCGCGCAGCCGTTTCCTTCCCTCCAGCTGGGTCCTCCCCTCCTTCTCCCGTCCACCCCCAGCCGCTGCTGCCTTCTCTCCTTTCCCTTTATCTCCTCATCCCGGCCGTCCTAATCTGCCCGTTGTGGCGAAGCGTGCGAGCGCAGAGAGTCGAAGCGGGAGGGGGGGACCAAACTTGAAGCGGGTCGAGGTGGACGTCCAGGGATCGTGTGAGGGCGAGGGTTGGACTGGCGTGGGGGTACGGAACGCGAGCGCAGAGTGATTGGGGGCACTTACATGTTGCTGAAGGTGCTTGAAAGGTGAGTGACGAAGGAAGAGAAAGACCTTCCAAGTCGAGCTCGACGAGAGAAGACTTTTTTGGACGCAAATCTCGAATTTCGCCCCTTTGCGAAGACTTGGGCCGTCTCGACTTGCTCTCTTCGCCTTCGTCTCTCGCCCAGCTCTCTCGCCCGAAACCCTTCGGTACGCGTATTGAGCTTCGACAAATGCCTCCGTGAACTGCCCCTCTGACCCTCTTCTTTCCTCCTTGATTGGCGCTCTCAAAGCCCATCATGCGTGTGTCTGTCCTCGTGCGAAATCTTCCTCTCGTGTCTGCCCGTTCGCAAAGGACCTGGCGTACTGACTCGTCTCTGCAGTCCGATTGCCTCAACAACATCGTCAACGCTGAGAAGCGCGGCAAGCGCCAGGTCCTCGTCCGACCCAGCTCCAAGGTCATCATCCGGTTCCTTTCCGTGATGCAGAAGCACGGTAGGCTACTTCTTCGAGTGGGGGAGGAGCAACTGCGGGAGTGGAGCGGGCATTATGGGGGGAGAGCAGAGGCAGGGGGAGACTATGATCGTGCGGGCGAACAGGGAGCTGACCCCAATTTTCGTTCCTCCCTTGCAGGCTACATCGAGGAGTTCGAGGAGATCGTGCGTGGTCCTGGCTATTCGAGCGATCGTGTTGGAGCTAATGGCGAACTTCCATAGGATGACCACCGCTCGGGCAAGATCGTTATCCAGCTCAACGGCCGCATCAACAAGTGCGGAGTCATCTCCCCCCGCTTCAACGTCCAGCTCGCCCAGATCGAGTCCTGGGTCAACCTCCTCCTCCCCGCCCGTTCCTTCGGGTACATCATCCTCGTGCGTTGTGGTCGTTTGGAGATGGGAGGACGAAGGAGGGTTCCGGAGCTGACCCTTTCTGCGCCCGCAGACCACCTCCGCCGGTATCATGGACCACGAGGAGGCTCGCCGAAAGCACGTGGCTGGCGTGAGTTCCTTCCCCGCTGTCCCACTCGAATCGAAGCTGATCCCTTGCCCCTTCCCAGAAAATCTTGGGTGCGTTACCGGTCTGGCGACGCGCGGCGGCGGCGAAGGGCGGAGCTAACTCTGCTTCTCCTCTGCAGGATACGTCTACTAGATACCCAGTCGCAATGCATCGGTCCCCCAAAAACTTGGCTGTGTGTGGGAGGGACAGAGAGAGCGAGATCGAGGAGAGAAGGCCCCCTTTGCGAGAGCTTCCTTGGCCGCTGTCTCTGGCTGAGCTACTCTGGTCTTGGCTTCCTTTGCTGTAGAAGCGCGTCGCGAACACAGAGATGCCACGCGATTCAAACGAACCGGCTGAAAGTAGCCGAACAAGGATCTGGGGAAACGCCAGGTGCGAGGCTCTCCCTCCTCCATTCTCTCGTCGCCCTTTCAAGTCACTCCTCCTTGCTCCTCCACGACCCCGTACACTCCATCAATCTCAGCATGGCCTCAATCTTCAAGAACGACTTGTACAAGGTGAGGAGGGGCGCAGCTTCCTCCCCGATGGCCGCAACCACTCACGCGGATCTTGCAGGGCAAGGTCGTCTTCGTGACTGGCGGTGGAACCGGTATCTGCTACGGAATCACAGAGTCCTTGATGCGCCGTGAGTTTCCTTCCCGTGCCTCTGCCGTGAGCTGGTCCTGACCCCACTCTGCCCTCCAGACGGCGCCAGTGCGGTTATCCTAGGACGCCGCCAGGAAGTCATCTCCAACTCGGCTGCGACGCTCTCCAAGGCAACTGGACAACAGTGCCTTGGCATCGCAGGCGACGTCAGGAGTCCCGAGAGTCTTCAGGCAGCCGTCAAGCAGACGCTCGCCAAGTTTGGGCGGATCGACATGGTCGTCTGCGGGTGGGTGGAGCGTACCAGGCAGAGGGAATGGCCGCTGATGAACGCTCTTGGGTCTCTGCAGCGCTGCTGGAAATTTCTTGGCGTGAGCTGCTCCCCTGCGGTCACGGATTCACTTCCCCCGACGGTACTGACCCTCGCTCCCTGCTCTTCCTCAGTCCTATCGACGGAATGTCCGAGAACGCCTTCAAGACGGTCATGGAGATCGATACGCTCGGTACTTACAACACCATCAAGGCGACGATCGAGGAGCTCAAGAGGACCAAGGGTTCGGTGAGCTAGCTCCTGCCTCCCTCTCGATGCCTTCATCCACTGAAGCCGCTTCTGCTTCTAGTACATTGCTACCAGCGCAACTCTCCACTACAAGGGAAACTTCCTCCAGGCGCACGTCTCAGCCGCAAAGGCCGCCATTGATGCTCTCTTCCGAGGTGAGCTGCCGGCGCCACTGCTTCGAACAATCATTAACCACTTCATCAGTTGGAGCGGTCGAGTACGGTCCTTTTGGAGTTCGATTCAACGTGCGTCCTCCTCCCAGGCTGCAACTTGCGGCTGCTGATTCGGCCTCCAATCCGCAGATCATCGCTCCTGGCCCCATCGAGGGCACTGAAGGAGTGCGTTCTCTCCCTCTTTCTTGCTGCACAAGAAAGGTCGCTGACCTTCTCTCTCTACAGGTCGCTCGTCTCCTCCCCAAGGACCTGGTGGCGCAGATCAGCCGCGTCATCCCTATGCAGCGTGCGCTTTCCTCGCTTTGTCGTCCTTCTCGCCCTCGCTGACTTTGCGTCTCGCTTCCCAGGATACGGCACCGTCGGCGAGTCTTGGTTCGCTACCACTCGCTGGTGATCTTTGCTGATTCTTGGCTCCTCATCCTGCAGAGGACATTGCGAACGCGGCCATCTTCCTCTTCTCCCCCGCCGCCACCTACATCACCGGAACTGGTTCGTCGCTTTGTTTTGCGCCCTCTTGAAGATCTTTAGCTCACGCACTTGGCGCGCAGCTCTCGTGGTCGACGGAGGAGAATGGCACAACTCCAGCCAGTCTGGGCTGATCCCGTACCCCGATACTCTCCTCCAAGGCGGCGATTTCCGAAAGCTCCTCGCTGCCAAGCTTTAGAGAGAGGGGGAAGTATTTGGATCACAATGTAAATGGTAGCAAGGTACGACATCTGCGGAGGTGGATGAGCTTTGGTTCGACGAGAGAGAAGGAGCGACGCACGAGGGGGAACCACATAAGCAAGGCGTTCGATCTGCGCCTTCCTCAGCGACAGGCGAGCTTTCCGCCTTCGTCCGCTTGAAGTACCACTCCCCTCCAGCGTCGGCGTAGTCGAACAGGAGCTCCTCGCCTTCGAGGATAGGGCGAGTCGCAAAGAACGCTGCGAGAGGAAGGAGCGAGCCCTTTCTTCGGACGGGGATGATGATGAGGTTCGCCAGCGGTGGACAGCCATGATCTGGATGGAAACAGCGTCAGCTCTAGCGTGAGACAAGGTTCAGTGCGTATCCGACTCACTGATGAATCGACCGACGTTGCCAACCTCAGTCGGGTCGATCTGGGTGCGAATCGTTCGCGGTC
The DNA here is from genome assembly GCA_025758715.1 of Glaciozyma martinii. Classification (NCBI taxonomy): domain Eukaryota; kingdom Fungi; phylum Basidiomycota; class Microbotryomycetes; order Kriegeriales; family Camptobasidiaceae; genus Glaciozyma; species Glaciozyma martinii. The sequence continues at coordinate 48,610 of JANGFH010000094.1, read as the reverse complement.
CGAACCTCTCCCTGAGAGTGAGGATGCAGTTGCCGAGCCCAGATTCAGCTCGACGCTTCCAGGTCTCGGTAGCTTCTTCTGTCGAAACGATTCGACCGGCGTAGACGCAGATGAAGGTACCTTTCTCGAGGTCTTGCGCTGCGAAAAGGCCGAATCCAGCTTTCGAAGGTTTGACGAGCAGACGCGCGCTGCAAGATTCCCAAAGTTAGCGCGGAAAGGGTTAAGGTTCAAGAGCTACTGACCGAACACCTTGCTGAGCGACACGGTTGGGACAGCCCAATGGAGGGCATGAGCAGGCCGGTCCGCATTCGCTGAGAGGCATTTGAGCGGGAATGGCGTCGATGGCGAGAAGTGGAGGGGTTCCGACGTAAAAGCATCCTGGAGAGGAGGTCTCTGAGTGCTGTACAGGAAGGGAGAACGAGGGACTGACCGTGCGAGTCGATGCAGGAGCAGGAAGGAGAACTAGAGGATCCGCAAGACGTCCCGCACGAGCAGCCTTCGATGCCAGGGGAGCCACCTTCCGATTCGCCAGTGATAGAGTCTTGACGATACTGCATCGCAAGCGAGTCAGAGAGCTGGTACTGGTGCCACCACAGCGAGGGAGGTGACCGACCGAGAAGGAGCTTTGGAGCAGGAGGAGTTCAGCCGCTGACCCCCCGAAGAGGACTGGAACAGGTTCAGCCCCACAGCTCACGTCAAGCAGAGGTTCAGCCAGCTCTGGCGTTGGCGACGCGTTCGTAGGAGGAAGAAAGCCGCGGCCTGAGGGAAAGCATTTCTCCTACTCCTCTCGACGCTCTCCCTCCCCCTCTCACCCAACGAAATGTCAACCGTTTGGGATGGAACGAGCTCGCCGCTCCTGGCTTCAGTCTACTCGACCCACAACTGGCTCGCTACCACGCCAGCCTACGGCCCCTTCGTGTTGAGTCCCGCCTTGTTGACCCCCCCTTTGAGGAACTCACGCTCTCCTCCCCAGGCCCTTCTCCATCTTCGCCATCATCCACGCCACGAGGATCGCTTGCGCTTACCGAGGAGGAGCTCGTGCCGGTGGCTTTGACGACAGGCTTGGGCGTACGTGACGCGAGAAGGGGGAGCAGGTGGAAGAAGCTAACACGCGTTGGCCTGCAGTGATCCAAGCCGCCGTCGTGCCCTGCGTTCTCATCTTTGGAGGAACCACCATCACTGGAATCCTTATGGGCATCGTGCCCGGATGGCTCATCTCGCCGATGGGACTCGCCAACTACGCGTTCGTCTTTCTCCACCCCCACTCTCGCTCCCCAGCTTACAAGGCCGCCACAGCCTGGTCCCCCTCATCGTTGCCAAGACTCCCATCCTCTCCGCCCTCCTCTCGATCCCCCACTACCCGCGCGAGCTCACGTTCTGCCTCATCGACGGCTTCTCGCGCGTCGTCGGAATCACGACCTTTGGCGTCGACACCGTCCTCTCGCACCCCAACTCAGCTCTGCGCAACTCTCCCTGGGCGATGGTTGCTGTCGCTACTCTTGCCGGAGGAGGAGGAGGGCTCATTGTCCCTTCATTCCGCGGCTTCCACGCCGACTGGGAGTTCAGCACCCCTCCTTGGATCAAGAACGGCCCCGGAATTGACGTCTGGGGAGCTACAGTCATTGGCTACATCTACGCGTGAGCCACTGATTCCCAAGACCAAGGCGGTATGGCACTGACGCGCCGTTCCAACTCGCAGGACGCTCATCGACGCGCACCCCTTCTTCCGCATCCTCCCCTCGACCCTCCTCGGCAAGGCTCCCTTCCTCCAGCACTTTTTCCACCTCCCCAAGACCTACCTCACCGCCAAGGAGTCGCGTCCTCTGCTCCCCGCACACGAAGCCAAGATGTGAGTTTTCGAACCTGTCCTCCGCTCCGCGCCAAGGTCCTGATACTTTTCGTTCGTAGCTTGTGCTCGATCATCCTCGCGTCCATGTTGGCGATCAGGATCCTAATGCCGGTGATCAAGAGCATCCTCGCCCCGGGACCCAAGGCGCGCAAGGTCAAGAGCGTCGCTGCGAAGAACGCGGTCACGAGCAAGAAGGCGAGCGTGTCGCTCAAGGAGAAGAAGGCTCAGTAGATGGAGTCGGCGGAAAGGAGCGGTTAGTGGGGTTAGAAGCAAGGAGGAGAAAGAGCGATGCCAATTTATCGAAGCTGTCTTCTGTATCCTCGCAGCCCTGCCTGCGTTCTTGGCCCACGGTTCTCGCTATTGTATCTAATTACTCCATCTACTCCTCCAAAAGCACGGCAAGCTTCGCCAGCACCTGCTCGCACTCCTCCCTCGTTCCCACAGTGATCCTCAAGCACGCCTCGCACCCCACCTCATTCCCGCGGTACCGGACCACGACCTTCTCCTCCTGCGCCATCTTGGTGTACACCCTCAGCGCCTTGGCATTGTCCGTCTGCCCGTTCGTCCCAATCTGAGTGAGGAGGAAGTTGGCGTCGCCTGCGCCGAGGGTGCGAAGGACGGAGGGGAGGGCGAGGAGGGCGGTTTCGAGGTAGGCGCGGTTGGCGTTGAGAGTGGAGATGTTGGCGCGGAAGAGAATGATGCCGGAGGGGGAGAGGGCGCGCAGGGCGAGTGCGGCGGTGGGGGTTGAGATGTTGTAGGGAGCTTTGATGTTGTTGAGAATCTGGATCACCTCAGGAGAGGAGTAGGCGATTCCAAGTCTGCCGATGTACCGAGTTAGCAACGGGACGTAAAGCTAGTGAAGGGGACGCACCGAATCGCAGCCAACCCGAACCCCTTGCTCAACGTCTGCATGATGACGAGATTGCTCCATCCCTCGTCCACCAGTAGTCGCACAGCACTCGTTCCGTCCTCTCCAAAGTCGATGTAGGCCTCGTCCACGATCACCAGCCCTTGGTAGTCGGGGTTGCTAAGAACGGCGCGAACATCCGCAAGGGGGATCAAGGTGCCGGTCGGGTTTCCAGGCGAGCAAAGGAAGGTGAGCTTGATGGGATTTGACGACTTGGCGGCATCAGAAAGCACGCGGTTGATCTGGGAGGGGCAGCCAGAGCTCAGCTTCGTTCTCGCCCCCACGACGGCGAAAGCTCACCTCATCCACTCGAGGCAAGAACGCGCCACCCGCCACGTCCAGGTTGATCTTGACCACCTCGACATCGTTCACCTGGGCACACACTCCGTACATGCCGTACGTAGGTGGGCAGACGAGCACTCGATCCTTGCCGGGAACGCAAGCGATTCGGAAGAGCAGGTCGATGACCTCGTCCGATCCTACGCCGAGGAAGATGTTGTCGGGCGAGGGGACGTTACGGAGGTTGCAGATGAGGGACTTGAGAGGGAGGTGGGAGGGAGAGGGGTAACGGTGGAGCTCGAGGTGGTCGAAGGAAGCTGGACAGGCAAGCACGTCGTTAGGACAGCTCGAGGGGGCGCAACGAGTAAGGGAGCGAACGCACCATCTCCTTCATCTCCTCCTGCAGTTGGTGGTAGCGAGTGACCCAGAGCGTTCTCGTTGGCGTCGAGGAGGATGCCCTCAGAGTAGTCGTCTCGAGCACAACGATAGGGCTGGAGGGCGAGGATGTTGGTTCGAATGACTGCCTCGAGCGAAAAGTGGGCTGGCTTGGGTGAAGATACCATGGTCGTTGCGGGTACTGGAGAGAACCAAGAGTCAAACGCGACTTGTGGGAGGAGGAGAGCGAACGAGTCAATTGCCAGACTGCCGAGTTGTTCTCGAGATCGCGCCGAGCGAGCTTCTTCCTCTTCCTCAACGCCCAAGGACGATGCTGTCCGGTATTACAGTCACTCCGCTAGCAGAGCTCACAGGGCACACGGACAGAGGTAAGCTGCAGCTCATTCAAGCCAGGCAAGCTCCAACTCATCCCCTCCTCTCCCTCTCCAGTCTGGCACGTCTCTTGGTCTCCAGCAGCTCCAACTCTCGCCTCCTGCTCCTCGGACAAGTCAGTCCGACTCTACTCTTTCGCCCCAGCTCCTTCCTCCTCCATATCCTCCCCCTCGGCCAGGCCGTCATATCGCTTCTCCCACAAGTCGACCATCCCCACCTCGCACTCGCGCACCGTCCGATCCCTCTCCTTCAGCCCCACCGGCGCGACTCTTGCGACAGCATCGTTCGACTCGACCGTTGGCATCTGGCAGCAGGTCGACGAGGCAGGCGTGGACGACGCGATGGGAGGAGGCGAGGGCGGAGATTGGGAGGCGGTGGATCCGCTGGAGGGACACGAGAGCGAGTGCAAGAGCGTCGAGTGGAGTAGCGATGGGCGGCTGCTGGCGAGCTGTAGTCGTGATAAGAGCGTCTGGGTCTGGGAAGGTGCGTTTCGGTTCGAGCTGGAGGGATGAGCTCGGAGCTGACCCTGCTTTGAGCCTAGCTGTCGGACCCGCCGAGTTCGAGTGTCTAGCTGTCCTCATGGAGCACAGCCAGGACGTCAAGGCTGTGACATGGCACCCCTACGAGGAGGCGCGTTCTCTCTCTCTCCCTCCGCCGCAAAGTACGCGCTGACCTTGCACTCTAGCTCCTCGCCTCTGCATCCTACGACGACTCGGTCAAGCTCTTCGCCGCCGACCCCTACGACGACGAATGGACGTGCATCCACACCCTCCTCTCTCACACCGCGACCGTCTGGACCATCTCCTTCTCCCCTTGCGGCAACTACCTCGCTTCGGCAGGCGACGACCTCGTCATCAAGCTCTGGGGTCGCGAGCGGCAGGGAGGGCCCGAGACGCTCGGTGAGGATGGAGAAGCGACGCGCGAGGAGGGAGGTCGGATGGGCCCGTGGAGCAAAGGCGGCGTCAGAATTGGGGAGAAGGAGAAGTGGAAGTGGGTCTTGAAGGGGGAGATCAAGGACGCGCACACGAGGACGATTTACAGCGTCGATTGGGCCAAAGGCGGGTTGGACAAGAAGGCTGGAGGGCTGGGAAGGCTCCTGACGGGCGGAGGGGACGGCGTCATCAACGTTTTCCAGATGGTGCGTTCTCGCAGCGCGCTCGCTCTCGTCCTCACAAGACTCACGCCTGCTCTCCCGCAGACCCAACCCGAATCCTCGCCCCTCGACGCACCGGGTCACCAACTCGTGGCCTCGATCGACTCGGCGCACGGCGTTTCGGACGTCAACCACGTCTCCTGGTGCCGCCTCTCGCCCGCAAAAGCCGCCGAGACGCTTCGTCAACTCGAGGGAGGCGAGGCAGACGAGGACGCCGAGATGGCGGATGGAAGCGCAGAGCCGAAAGAGGACGCGCGGTGGGCTGGGAGCGAGAACATGTTTGCGAGCGCAGGCGATGATGGGGTCGTGAGGGTGTGGCGAGTCGATGTAGGAGAAGCATTGTAGCGAGGCAATGTAGATGATATGAGCACGCATCTATTACAGTGCACCCTTGATGCTCGTATGCGTCGCTGCCTTCTCCAACGGCGAGAATGTTGGCGTCGTTGGCGATAGTCCAAAGTCGGGGATGCCTGGGACGAACGTTGGCCGTCGTTCGAGGACGGGGAAGTCGTCTACTCCGGTGTCGGCTGGTGCGTCTGCTGATGGGTGGAAGATCTTGTTGCTGTTGAGCCACTGTCCGGAGAGGGGGGGTTAGCAGCGCGTCGAGGTTGGTTCAGCAGAAAGAGCGCACTGGGTGGTGTAGAGCGTCGACAGCCGTCATGCGCTTCTTGGGGTCAACTTCTAGGAGCCTTCTCACGAAATCTTTGGCTGTGGAGCGCAAAGAACCGTCAGCTTCGCTCGGAGGAAAGGAAGGCGAGGGCGCGCACCGACAGGCGATATGACGTTCCACGTCGGCGGGAAATACAGCTTCGTCGTGCGAGCCTCCTCCGCCAGCGCCATCGGTTCTGTACGCTTGTAGGGAAAGCGTCCGCCCATCATGGCAAAGGTGATCACGCTGGAGAGAGAGGGCGGGGGTCAATTTGAAGCGCGAAACCGCGCAACAGCTCAGAAAGACGCACCCCAAGCTCCACATGTCGGAAGGAAGAGAGTATCCCTCCGACGAGTACACTCTGCATCACGACGAAATGTTAGCTGAGAGAAGCGAGAAGCGCAAGGAGGAGGGAAGCGCACTCTGGAGCTGTGTAGCCCGGACTCCCGCAGTACATGTGCAGCACTTCCTGAGGATGGGAGAGCACAGCTGCCAGTCCGAAATCCGATATCACGCAGTCGTCGTGCCCGATTCCCTCACTGCTTGCCGGGGGCGTGCGATAGAGAACCTGCCGGAAGGTGAGCTGGTGCACCTCGAATCGGGCAGCTCATGAACGCACGTTCTCCGGCTTGAGGTCGCGATGGATGATATTCTGGCTATGCAGAAACCGCAGAGCATCCTGTAGGCCAGTCCTGATCAGCTCCTGCCTCTCCAACCCGCTCCGCTCACCACTCACCGTCAGCGCACGAGTGACCTCCCTCGCCTCGTCCTCCTTGAACCTCCCCTGCGCCATCAAATGGTCGTACAGCTCCCCACCTGCCGCCAGCTCAAAGACGAGGTAGAACTTGTCCTTGGATCTGCCGCAGAGGTTAGCTCCCTCCCCCCGCATTTCTCGCGCAAGACATGACGCACTCAAACCATTCGAAGAGCTTGACGACGTGAGGATGCCGTAGACTGCTCGAACTCGTATCAGCCCAGCGGTTCCACAGCGCGAAAGGAGGTGACGCACTTTAGCAGCGTGTCCTGGCGCACGACCTGCGCCCCCAAGTCCGCGATTGCCAGCTTGTTGACGATCTTGATCGCGACGGGCAGGCCATCGTCTAACCGCAGCGCAGCCTTGACTTCCCCGTAGCCTCCACTGCCAATGTGCTCGCCGATTTGATACGCCTTCTTGCGTTTGCTGGAGAGAGAGACGAGAGAGGGTTAGCCGGATCGAACAGCCGCTCGGCGATTGCGCTGGACTCACTGCGACGAGGGCTGCAGGTTGAAAAAGGGCATGCTGGGAAGGTTGGCTACGCCTGGGATGTTGTCGAGAAAGGGAAGAATCGCTGAGGGAGGAGTGGGAAAGGACAACAGGGCGGCAGCGCCTCTGAGATCCTCTTTCGTCCGCGGCGCGAGCTGCCGTGGTCCCTCGCCTGGTTTCTTCTCCCCCTGCCGAACTAGCTGGACCTGTTTGTACTCTATACTGCGCACTCGCACTCTCTCACCAAATCGACCACCAGCGCACCAGTCGAAAACCAAAAGTCGCGTCAAGGTAAATCCTCCGAGTCTTGTCGCTTTTTCGTTCTTTCCCTTCAAGCTTTCCCAATTCAAGAGAGAGCTCTTTCTAACGTGCGCGACTGTAACAGCATCAAGTATAGGGAAACACTAAGGGAGAATAGAAGGCCAAGCAGCTGGTAGCTGTGATTGTAATTGAATATTTTACACTTGTTGTTTGGGTCCCTTCTCCTACTCCTGCTCCCTTTCGCGCTCAAGAGAGATCCACCCACTCGCCCCCCTCCAGCTCTCCCCCTTTCCCCCAAGAACTCGCCATGGCTTCAGTTCACGCCACGAGAACTCCTCCTCTCCTCTCGAGACCTCGCGCAATCGCTCAACAACCAGTCGCCAAACCTCGTCCAAGAACCAACAGAGTCGCACCTCAGCACACTCCAAACGCTCGACCCACTACCCCAGCCTTCTTTCCTGACAGCCTCGCCGTCTCGGGCGTCTTCGCCAACGTTCCTGGCGTCAACGTGCCCCCTCCTCCGCCTGGACCCTCGAGCCGTCGCCTGCCCTCCAACCCGACCGCGAACGCGACCTCGAACGCGCACGGGAAGCGCGTAGCTGATACCATCGACCTCACCCACACGACGGGAGGAGCGTCGGGCTCGTCGTCCGTCCAGCCGACCAAGCGAGTACGAACAACAACAAGCGCGACGACCGCGACGACCGCGACGACGGAAGCCAGGCGCAAGTCGCGCGCCAAGCGGGAGCGGCAGGAGCAGCACGAGAAGATGACGGCCGAGTCCATCACCTGGCGACAAAAGTACAAGAAGGCGTTCCCGTCGTTCGTCTTCTACTTTGACGCCATCGATCCTGGGACGGAGCTGGGCTTGACCAAGGCGGTGGAGCGACTCGGAGCTGTGCGTCCCTTCTTCTTACGCGTGGAATGGACTAGGGGGGAGCAGGAGCTGACGGGGGTCCGCGTTGCAGTCGGTCGACAACTTCTTTTCCAAGAAAGTCACGCACGTCGTCACGTCGCGGGCCATTCCTCCTTCCGGCAAGGAGAACGTCAACTCGCCCTCGTTCCCTTCCCTCCTCTCCAAGAACTCCTCCGCTGCCACCTTTGTCGCGAGCACGAACGCCTTCCTTGGGACGACCGCGAAGCGAGCTGGCGTCAAGCAAAGTCCCGTCAGCTACTCTCTTCCCGACGGACAGAAGCTGCGACAGTGCGTTCTCTCTCCCTGTCGTCCTGGTTCTCCATGCTTACGGTCTCTCTTCGCAGACACGAAGGACTCGAGAAGAACCCGTTCATCGACTCGCAAGATATCCTCTCCAAGGCCTCCGAGTTTGGCCTCAAGATCTGGCGCCTCGAGAGTGAGTCTTCTCCCCTTCCTGCTTCCCTCCCTTGCATCTATTAACGACTCTTTCTACCGCAGAGGCGCAACTCATCCTCGCCCGCATCAACTCCCACTCCCCCACCAAACCCGACGCCGCTCCGGCGCGCAACCTCTCCCTCCCATCCCTCCTCCGCGACGAGCAGCTCTTCGGCACGCGCGAACGCGACCCCTTTGTCCCCCGAGCCGACACCTACTACTTCCCCCCGAGGACCCACTACGTCCTCGTCGAAGACTCGACCGGCGAGCACCGACCGGTCGTCACGAAAGAGTACGACCGACCTCGTCGCAGCGAGGACCCGAGCTGGCCTGTCCTCTGGGGCGGGATTGAAGGTCGTGGCGGGTTCTACCACTACGACGGTCCGCCGATCGTGTACGAGTCGCGCGTGCCTCCCGTCCCTCGACCGGCGCTGGCCAACATCCAGGCGCGCGGGTTCGCAGCGGCGCGAGCGGTGGCGATCGCGGGAGGAGGTCAGCAGCCGAGCCTGCGGAGGGCGCTGTCGATGAACAACATGCGCAAGCAGGTCAACGGGGCCAAGGCCGTCGAAGGAGGAGTGGGAGCGAAGGACGAGTACATCGCCGCGTCGGGCAACAGTCAGACGATCACGTCCAACATCGCTTCGGGGACGTCGACGCGCTCAGGAGCGTTGGGAGGAGCGAACGGAGGCGTCATCGACAAGCGGATCGCGGTCCTCAGTCGCAACATGGTCTCGATGGGGAGCGGGCTGTCCAAGGGCATGCTGAGGAGGAGCACGAGCGTCGATGCCGGGTTGAACACCAAGGTTCCCCCGCCGAGGGACGAGCCCAAGAAGCCGGGGTACTGCGAGAACTGTCGGATCAAGTACGACGACTTCAAGGAGGTTTGTCTTTTTCGTTTCGCGTCGTCCTTCACGCGGGTCGCTGACTCCTTCCTTTCGTAGCACGTCGTCGCTCGCAAGCACCGCAAGTTCGCCCTGAACAGCTCCAACTGGACCGAACTCGACTCGCTCCTCAACCGCATCGACCGTCCCATGCGAGCCGATTTCGTCGGTTCCTCCCCGAACGGATCCTACGTCGGCGAAGGCGACTCTGGATTCGGCGAGGGCTTCGAGGACATCTGCGAAGATGACGAGGACGAGGATGAGGATGAGGAGGAAGAGGAGGAGGAGGAGGACGATGATGACATGGGGGTGCTTTCGGAGGAGGAGAGCGAAGGTTGAGGGGGGAGAAGAGGGCTTGGGCTTGGGGGGTTTTTATCCGAGGGGGTTCATTATGGTTTTACGAGCATGCAAGGCGACAGCTTTGCCATTTTGATTTACACGAGAGTTAGACGAGAGGCACAAAGGTGGATCGGGGCTATGCAGTGACGAACCCCGCCGCTCCTCCCTTCGTCGACTCCTCAAACATGGTCAACGTCAAGCTCGCCAAGAAGCCAGGGATGCACTGCCGTTCCCCGACCCAGAACTTGATCTGCCGCCGCACCTCGTCGCTCAACCTCCCCTGCTCGCTCCCCGCTCCGACGAGCTCCATCGTCCCGACGCCTCCGGCCGACGAACTGAAGAGGAGCGAGTGATCCTTGCTCGGTGCGTACGCCGACGACACCTTGACGCGACCGGAGCTGAGGAAGTCGAGCCGGTAGCCGAGGAGGGAGAGGACGACCTTGCGGAACTCGTCGGCCTTGTCAGAGAATGCCTGCGTAGGAGTGCACAGACGTGAGCAGCGAGTTCGAACCAGAGTAAAGGACGAAGACGAACCTGCTTGAGCCTCAGCTCCATCGTCTCCTTCTGCTTGACGACCGCGAGAGACGCCTCGAGGTCGGCCTGGAGGTTGATGAACGACTGCCTCGGCACCATCGCTTCGACGCCCTCGCCGTTCGACGGTCCGCCCGCCTTGCGCAGCTCGAGTTCGCCAATCTTGTGCAGCAGCGCCTGGTTCTCGTCGCGCAGGCGTTCGAGCGTCGAAGTCCTGATCGCGTGCTCGACGAGGTCGGGGTTCTCGCGAAGTTCGAGGACCTTGGTCGTTCGAGGGTCGTAGGCGCCATTCCCGTGCTCGTACGTCAGGCGGTCGTTCTGCAGCTCGAGCGCTTCGATCTCCTTCTCCATGAGCAGGTTCTCGTTGCGGAGTTCATCGATTTCTGCGCCGAGTTGGGTCCATTAGTACCGCATAGCTGGCAGGGTAGAGCGCAGGGACTGACCCTGCTGCATGGCCTCGTTGCGATGAAGTTGCTCCTCCAAACTGCGCCCGACGATGACTCCCGTGTCGTCCGAATCGTCTCGACCTTCCAGACCAACGATCTCGGTCGTGCTCCCTCCGTACCGCTCGACGAGTCCGCGCCAATGAGCGACCTGCTTCGAAAGCTCCGAGACTTCTTGCTTGTGCGCGTCGAGGAGCGTTTCGAGCTCAGCGAGTCGCGCCGTCTTCTGCTCGTCAAAGTTGCCGGCCTGGTTGTTCGCCTCCTCGGTGCTGTACGTTTCCTGAAGGACGTGGAAGAGTCTCAGCTCGAGTCGGAGAGGAAAGAGAATAGCACCCTCACGAGATGTCGCTTAAGCATCTCCACCTCCTGATGCAGCAGCTTCAGTCGGCTGCCTTCCTGCTTCGCTCGAGCTTCCGCCTTGGCCAAGTTCTTGTTCGCCTCATTGAGATCCTTCGTGAGCGAGGTAGTTCGTGCCTCGAGCTCGCCAATCATGCGATCCCGGTGCTGAATCTCGAGTTCGCGCGAGTCCATGCGTTCGCGGAAGGTGGCGTTCTCGATTCGAGTCGCGGCGAGAGTCTTGGTGAGCTTGCGAGGGGAGGAGAACTCGGAGCTTTCCGAAGGACCGAGGAAAGAGAGCCTGCGAACGAGCGTGAGCTGATTGCCCGCCAGACTCCAAACGCAGCGTGCTCACCATTCGCGCTTCTCCCGCTTGAGATCCTCTGCCTCGGTCTCTGAAGCAGCAGCTTGCTTCCGCAAGTCGTCCAATCCACGAAGCTTCTTCTCGAGCGCCTTGTTCGCCTCCTTGAGGACTTCGACGTTCGCGTGCTGCTTCTCGTACGTGTCGAGCTTCCGCACGAGCTTGCCGTTCTCCTTTTCGAGGGTTCGCAGATGAGCGACTTGTCCTGCAAGAAGGCGTACCAATCAGCGCCACACTCCACACAATGCTCCCTTCCAACTCACGATGAAGCTCCTCCTTGACCACTTCCGCATTCGCCGACTCCCTCTCCTCCGCTTGAAGCTTCTCAATCTCGACCTCGAGCATCTGCCTCTGCTCCCGCTCATCCGCAATCTCAGCTGCCTTGGCCGCCGTCTCCTGCCTCGCTCGCTCGAGCTCCTTCTCCAGCGCTGTCGCTCGTCCAGACTGCGCCTTCGCCATCGCCTCAGCCTGCGTCTCCGAATGCTCCAAATCGCGATACGAGGCGTCCAAATCCGCATGTTGGTCCTTGAGCGCCGAGAGGTCGTGACGCAACGTCCGCACTTGTCCCTGCAGCTCCGCTCGAGTCTTGTCGCTCTCCTGCCGACGCTCCTGCCCCCGCTCCTCGAGCTCCCGCTCCTTCCCCATCAACAGCGCCCGGTGTCGTTCCAGTCGTTCCGTTCGAGCGGCGTACTCCTTGATCTGGGACTGCAGCTCGCTCTGGGTCGAGGTCGCTTCGAGCATCTGGCGTTCGTGCGTGTGCTTGAGCTCCTCGATGTCGTGCAGAGCTCGCGAGAGTTGGCGCTTGGTTGCGGTAGCTTCGGATTCTGCAGGATTGGAAGAGGGAGTCAGCTCTGCTTGCGGTACGAGCTGGGAGGAGGCTCGCCTTGCTGAAGGCCGGCAGCACTCGAGGTTCGCTTGAGGGTACCGAAGGGGCGAGAGGCGGTTGATGGTAGAGGAAGTCCAGACGATCCAATGTCTTCACACAACTGGTCAGCACGTCCACACCCCTCAAATACGAGCAGAACGCACAGCTGAGGCCAGAGCCATCGGCTCCAGAAAGTGAGGGTCGCCTCGTCGGCAGCCGCGAAGCAGTGGAAGGAATCGCGCTCCCGCCTGTGTGTGAGGCACTTCCGTCAGCGACCTTCCCTTTGCAGCTCCCAAGCACTGCTCACCAGCTTCGCGTCCGTTGGCCATCGCGCTCGAGGGTCTCCGCAACGCCGGCAGTCGTCCAGCCGTCATCGTCACGCCGTGAGCGACGTGAGAGTCCTCTGCTTCCACGCTCCCAATTTAGCCAGCCCGTTCGAGCTACAGAACGGAGGAAGGAGCGCGCCTGGGCCAGAGATGGAGGGGCGACGGAGGGGGAGTCGAGATGAGCCTATGGTCGAGGTTCCTCCTGCTGTCGCTGCTGCCGAGTGGAGAGTTCTCGAAGAGAGTAAAGGAGTTTCGAAAGGCTGTGGAATTCCACTGCGCTGGCGGTCAGCCATTCGAGAGCAGCGGGCAACAACAAGGCCAAGAGGGGAAGTCGCCTCTTTCCCTCCTCCCTCGACCCCAGATGGACCTTAACGCCCAAGCCAGCACTTCAGCGGTACCCCTCAGTGACCTGCCCCCTTCGCAGCTCAAGGACATCACCGCCAACATCCTCACCGAACATTTCGGCTGGGCCCCCGAGTCGTTCGCAAAGCAAGGGATGGACCTCGCCAACGTCGCCATGTACTCTGCGACCGAGGCGGTGGAGAAGATCCTGATGGAAAAGGTTGGACTACCGCATGCGGAGGGGGAGGTGGCGCTGGACGAGGAGGAGATTCAGAAGGTGCACCCTCGGACGCGTCTTGTTTACAGGGGCGAGGAGCTGACCAGGTGCGGCTTTGCAGGGAATCTACCGCCTGGAGACTCTTCTTGAGTCTGCCATCGACAAGCACTTCGATCTGTTTGAGATCTACGTGCTCCGCAACACGTTTGCTCTCAAAACAGAGCTGATTCCCTACATGGCGTTGACGCACCAGGTTCGTCCCTCCCCTCCGTCTCTTCCTGGGCCTGCCACTGAACGCGAAGCAATTCAGGTGTCCCTGGACGAGAACCTGCGCGGAAAGGATGGCGAGGCGTTGGAGGAGTACGAGCAGGAACTGCGCCTGTACGAGGAGGAGCTGAGGAAGGAGCGTGAGCTCGCCTGCGCGGACGAGTTCGTCAAGCGGAAGCTCGATAGCGCACAGGAGCTGGCAGAGGAGGTGGGCTACATGCGTGGAGCAGGTGCGTCGCCCAGTCCAGCTCGCTGCATCTTGCTCACGGACGCGACTGCAGATCCCCTCAGCTCTCGAACCCAAGGTCTCGTCTCCCAGCTCTCCCTCCTCCAAGAACGCCTCGCCACCCTCCTCGCCACTCCCGCACCTCCTGCGCACCGCGCCACGACGGACCAGGCGGACCCTTGGGCATCGTCGCGCGCGTCGTTCGTCAACTGGGCTGCGGCGTCCAAAGTCGATGCGCTGCCGGCTGGAGCGCGGGATCCTACGGCGGTGGTGACGGAAGATGCTGTCATCAAGCAGATGACGGAGACGATGGATGCCACGGGACGGGACGACGACGCGCAGGTGAGTTCAAGTCGCGTTCGAGTCGGGTCTTTGCGCTGATGCCCCTCTGCAGACTTTGCTGGCCTCGTTGGCAGGTCCATAGGCGGTGTGGAGTAGCTCGATTGCTGTTGCTGTAACTGGGTATCTCGCGAGGGGTTTGACAAGGAGTGGATCGTCTCCCTCGCTGCTAGTGCTCCGCGCTTCCTGCCGCGCGGTCGAACATCGTACCTCGCTCTCTCGTTCCGTCCCCGAGGACGATGGCGTGAGAATCTAATGCACAACAAGTTGCAACCCGCGACCCTGACCCCCGCAAGACCTCGCGCCTAGCTAATCCGCCACCTCGTCCAACTCTTTCCCCTGGTCCTCTCCCGCGCCCTGCAGGCCCTCCTCCACAAACTCCTCCTCTTCCTCTTCATCAAACGGTTGCTCCTCCTCCTCTGCCTCGTCCTGATCCACGTCCATCCGGCCGGCCTTGCGAGCTGCACCCGTCGCAGCTGCCGCTTCGCTCGTCAAGTGCTCTCGAACGAGGTCGAGGATGTGAGCTTGCTCCTCCTCGCTGGGGAACCGCTCCTCGAAATCGTCCACGCACTGCGAGATAAAGCCTTGCGATCAGCTTGCGGGAGGCGAAGAGAGGGAGAGAGAGAGAGACGCACGACGACGAGCGCGACGAGCGTGGTGGGAGCGAGGTTGATGATCTGTAGCCGCTCCGCCTTGGTCAAGTCGAGCTTCTCCAAATCTTCCAACAGCTTGGTGATCGCGGCAGTCGACTGGCGCCGCAGAGGGTGAACGTCCTCTTCGAGGTACTTGATGCACTATCACCGCGCGCTCGTCAGCTCCTTCCCTCCAGCCCTCCCGCTCCAACGCAGGACGTACCTCGAAAGTAACCGTAGCCAAATCTCCAGGCTGCAACCTCGCGATCTCGTCGTCCTCGAGCTCCTTCTGAAAAGGCCTTCGTCCGAGCTTGGCGACCCTCTGCGCCTTTGCCTCCAGGAGCGCCTTGACTTCGACCCCTCGTGCGTCGCGCTGAGCCTTGAGGATCGTAAGGACCTCGTGGTTGCAGAGGAAGCCGGCGCGAACGTTGAGAGTCTGCGGTCGGGAGAGATGAGCTCGGAGGAGGAGTGGAGCTAAGGGAAGAGCTCACCTCCATTCTGAGGGCGGGTCTACGAACCGGTTTAGGAAAGCTCAATCCCAAGCGCCGTCGCTGCTGAAACTGAGTCTGAGCGTGCGGCGAAGAGAGTCCAAGCCGCGAAGTGCTCGCAGCTCGACCTCTTGACCTCCTCCAGCTCAGCTAGAGGCATAATGGTACGCTCAGCACCAGGTCGTACCAGCTACAGGCCAGGATCCCGCTAACACCCTTGCTCTCCAACCCCGCACAGTCCAACACTCTCCGACCCTACCTCGCCTGCGTCCGTACCTCCCTCACCGCCGCCCTCACTCTCGAATCCTTCCCCTCCCAAGTCGCCGAGCGCCACAACGTCGCCGAGATCGAAGCCCAGTCCGTTCCCTCGCCCTCCCTCTGCGCCCTCAACCCCCCACTAACGCACACGCTCGTCACCCCTAGGTCCACCCCCGAAGTCCTCCTCACGCCCCTCCTCATCTCGCGCAACGCCTCCGAACAAGTCCTCATCGAACCTTCTATCAACTCGGTCCGCGTGTCGATCCGGATCAAGCAGGCGGACGAGATTGAGCGGATCTTGTGCCACAAGTTCACGAGGTTCCTCATGATGCGCGCCGAGTCGTTTGTCGTGCTGAGGCGGGTACCGGTCAAGGGGTACGATATCAGCTTCTTGGTGACCAACAAGAACGTCGAGGAGATGATGAAGCACAAGCTCGTCGACTTTGTCATTCAGTGAGTGGGGAGCTGGGGAGCTGGGGGGGGGTTCGAGGAGGGGCGGGAGCTGATCCGTTCCCGCAGGTTCATGGAGGACGTGGATAGGGAGATCAGCGAGGTGAGCTTGGTGTTGCTGTGCGCTGGACGGAGAGGAGCTGCTGCTGACCCCAATCCTCGCACGCTCTCAGATGAAGCTCTCCTTGAACGCTCGCGCGCGTATCGTCGCAGAGACTTTCCTATCAACAGTGCGTGCGGAGCTTGCTGAGTGGGGGCGGGAGCTAACGAGAACCTCCCTCGCAGTTTGCCTGAGGCACCATCAACCCCCCGATACCCTGTAGTACACCTCTCGTCTTGCAAGACCCAATGCGTTTTGGATCCAAACACGACGGCTTGGATTTCGCATCTGCTCGCCCTGTCCTCCAGCAACTGCACCCCCTCGTTCTCCCCCACCTATCGCTTGACCCAGGCCATCTTTTTCCTCGCCTTGAGCTGTCCCGTCTTCTTCCTCTCCACCATCCTCGGGTCTCGCTCGACGAGCTTGGCTGCGAGACGGGTACGGAACAGGGTCAGCTCCCAGCTCTTCGCCCCGCGCGCGCGACGACTCACCCGACTTCAACACGGATCTCCACCCGTACTGCCCTTCCTCCAACCTGCCCGCCTCGACTTCACACCGCTCCCACTCGATCAAAGCCCTCGACAAACCCATCGCGACCGCGTCCGCCTGCGCCGCGAGTCCTCCTCCCTTGGCGATCGCAAAGACGTTGAACGAGCCGAGAGTCGAGGTGAGGGAGAGGGGGTGGATCGCCGCCGCGCGATGAGGGAGGAGGGTAAAGTAGGCGGGGAGGGGGAGGGAGTTGACGAGGACTCGTCCGGGGATGGCGTCCTCTGCAGCAGCAGCGTCCTGCGCGACAGGGACGATCCAGACGCGCGCGCCGCTCTCCTTCCTTCGACCGACCGCGACGACTCGTCCCTCGGCGTCCTTCTTCCCCAATCGACGGTCCTTGCCCGCAATACGGTCCACGGCGACTCCACTCGCGGAGAGAGCTTGCGGCTGCTGGAAGCGGCGGAGCAACTCGGCGAGCTGCGGGTGGAGAGCGGATTCGGTCCTGCGCTTGGAGGGGGCGGGAGTACGAGAGTGGGAAGTGGCGATTTGGACGGGGTCGACGACGAGGGCGGGCGCGCCAGAGTTGGGGAGAGCGTCGGCGAGTTCGGCGTAGGGGAGGAGTCCTTCGAGGTTGGAGAGCAGGCCGGTGAGCTTCTTGTACTGGCTGCTACGGAGGTCGGTCCCGTTGCGGAGGTAGGTCGCCATCGCCTTGGCGTCCTTCCATCGTCGGTGCCGAGGGTGGGGGAGGACGTCGGCGAACTCTGCGTCTGCTCCTAGCGGGGCGGAGATGGAGGGAAGGAGTCCAGAGCGGAAGAGGTGGGCGCGAGATTGGGTGAGGGTAGAGTCGAGTGATTCGATAGTTTGGTTTAGGGAAGGCCTGGCTGTGAACCAGAGGGAAGAGGGAGGTTTCGGGGTTGGAGAGAGGATTGAAGAGGAAGAGGTCGATTGAGTTCTGTCGAGAGAGTAACTACGAACTGTAACTCGTCTAGTCAGAGTTACTGAACTAGTAATACTCTGACTTTGTCGTAGTAAACAACTCATCCTGAGGAGTAGAGTGAGAGGGAGAGGGCTCACAACCTGCTCTGAGCTTGGGCAAGTATTCGATTAAAATATTAGTGTTATCCACCTGGTTGTGGTTGTTTACTTTTCGATTAAATTCAATCCGGTAACTCCTCTTCGTCCGAGAGGCTCCGGGACGTTTCGTTTCCTGTTTGTTAGATCTGCACCCAGTTTAGAAATCCTTTCTAGTTCCAGACGCGGTTCTCACACCACGAAAGCAGCTCACCCCGGTCACTGGGTTGCCGGAATCTCCTCCTCGTTGCGAACAAGCTCCCTCGCAAGGACGAGTGCAAGTCAGCCTATGTCACCCCAGCTCCTACTACTGCATGTGCAGCTAGTGTAAGAAAGAAAGCTAATCCTCCTCCGATGTTCCCTGTTGACAATCCTGGGGATCATACGAGCTCGCTGGCACCCAAGGTCCAACTGAGCCCGCAGTGCGTGCGCCCCAGCAGGGTTAGCTCTGGTCAGTCAGCGGCCAAACGCGCAACTCAATACTCGCTGCCTATCAAACGTACCGCGCCAACATTCAGGAGAGGCAGTTGATAACGTCGCAAGCAGACCTCGCTGCCGAGCGGTTTCGCACCGGGTTTCGCAAAAGGAAGCCCAAAGTGGGGAAGGTCGATCTGGCAGAGCCCGGCGTTGGGAGAGGCCCTACGGCGCGGAGGGAAAGATACAACGGCAATGAAGAGGACGAAAGCCCGCAAAGATCGTCGCAGAAGGCGTGGAAGTCGCCAAGGACAGCTCCGTTCTCTTCCGGGAAGCACAGAGCAGCAGAGAGCGGGCAGAGAGGACCGTCTGGCGCCTGGAAAAGGGCTGTGGGAGACCAGGGCGGACCTCGGTCAGGGACTGCAAGTCAGGCACCAAGCAGGCCCGGGGTGCGGCTCGAGGAGCAGGAGTTCTTCTTCCTCGGCCACGCTTGCAATCTCATCGCGTGCAGTGGATTTTATAGAGCTCTGTAAGACTATAGCCCCACGCGAGTTTCCTTCCTCTTTAGACAAGCAATCGACGTTGATTTGCAGACAGTTAAACATCGGGCCGGAGTGTGCGAGACACGCCTCGACCCTCTCCTTCCTCTGTTGCCCACAACACCAGCGCAAGTCAACTCTCTTCCCCCCACCCGCCGGCGATCCTTGTCCTTTCTACCCCATGAGAACCAAGAACCAAGCACCAGCACCTCTTCCTCCTCCTCAACTGTCCCTTGGCGCAGCTTCTCCTCAGAGCGAGCTTGGATCTCGACGACGCCCTCCAACTTGCCCCCGCCGATCTCGTCCTTCACTCGCCTCCGGCCTCGTGCCCGCCTTCCTCCTACGGCCCTCCACCTCGCTGCCCCACTCTCCTCCGTCTCTCGGCACCTCCAGAGCAGCAGCCCCAGCAGCCCCAGCGCGTCGGCAACGCCCTCCTCGAAGGAACCCCCTCGATCTCTTTCGTCCGTCCCTTCGGTGAGTTTTGGTGGCTCCGGGGCTGTTCTCAACCAGATCCCACGTTGGGGGTCCCTTCGACGACGCGCTAAAGCTGATCCCATCCCTTTTAGCAGCTCATGTCCTCCGCCCCAGTCAGGCCTACGACTCTCTCACGACCTTCCGACGATCCCAGTCCCCCCCTTCCCCTCCCCCCTCTTTCCCAGCGCTCTCCTCACTCGTTCAACGCTCAACCACTTCTCACCCGCCACGGATCCCAGCACACCTCCTCCTCCGAATCCTCGGAATCAAAACCAAACGCAACTCGTTCTCCCAACGGCAGTCCTCGACCGTCTCCCGTCGAGGGCTTGGGAACGTCCCGCTACGTCCCCAAGGTCGAGAAGGACCTCCAGGAAGGCCCTTCGGGATCAACCTCCCAGTTTGCCGCGTACCACGCGACGCCAGCGCCGTACAGCATGCCGCGGTCGATGGGGCGAGTCGAGAGCGAGTTTGGAGCTTCGCAAGGCGAAGGATTGGTCGAGGGCACGTACGATGCGAACGGGGACTTTATTCAGGCGTTCTACGACCCATTCCGGTGAGTACTGGCGAGAATTGCGGGTGGTGGAAACGCGAGCTGATGCGACGACTTGTTGGCGCAGCGTCAAGCACCGTCGACGAACCTCTCCCGCTCAGCTCAAGGTCCTCGAATACCACTTTGATCGCAACCCCAAGCCCGACGTCACGCTGCGAAAGGCTTTGTCGGAACAGCTCGAGATGACCCCGCGAGAGGTGCAAGTCTGGGTGCGCTTCCCCGCTTCTCCTTTCCCTGTTTTTTTTGTGCTGACGCCGTTTCCGTCCTCTCCAGTTCCAAAACCGTCGAGCAAAGATGAAGAAGCTTCGAGAGAATCAGGAGAAGGAGGTGGCCGACGACGACGATCAAGATCTTCCCTACGAGCCTCGCGATGATCCTCCGCAAACCTCTGGCCCCTACGACCCCGCCTACATCCCTCCCCAGCTCGAACCACACCATCTCCAACCCCCTCCCCATCTTCCACTCGAGTTCAACGCCCTTCGACGAGGGAGCTCGCCTGCCGCACTCAGCTCCGGGCTCGTCGCCTACGACTACGATCCTTCACCCTTCCAGCCGCACGACGCAGGACCGACAATCTACTCGGCAACCCACCACTCCTCCCACCAATCCTATTACCCTCCTCATCAAGAGGTCTATCCGAGCCCCATGTCGCTCGCGTCCGCGGAACTCCCCTCGCCCTCCCTCTCCCCGCCCGACGCGAACGGCGAGTACTCGCAGCATCCCCAAAGACGCTTTAATGCGCTCGAGGAGGCGGGCCAGTCGGGTCGCAGGTTTGGCTTGCCGGCGTACAGCTCGAGCTACGGCCCAGCGGCAGAAAGCGCGCAATGGCTCCCGCCGAAGGAGCTGGCGGACCCCACGTCGCGGAACTCGCTCTCGTTCGTCCCCCAGCAGGTCCCTTTCCCCTGCATCTCCCCTCCTCTCGACGTCCATCACAGCAGCGAGCAGGAGTTCCTGTCGGCCAACTCCAGCCACCCCCCGCACGACTTTGGCTTCGACATTCCTCACGACGACGGCGAGTACTCGCCGGACTCGAGCCCCGACGAGCAGGCGGTTCCGCACGATTACGTCTACTCGAACGGCGCGTACTTCGACCATGGCGCCGGGGAGATCCCGCACTACGAGCAGGCGCACGGCGCCGTCCCTCTCGACCAGTACTCGTTCGGAACGAGGCACCAGCACTCGACCGTCGGCAGCAGCGATGAAGGAGACGTATCGCTCATGGGGACGTCGCCGGGAACGAGCGTCGATGGGTTCTCGCACTACAGCGGTCGACGAGCGAGCTGTCCCGCCGGGTTCCTCCCAACGTTCGACCACCTCGGCCTCGCCTCCCCCGTCGCGGTCTACGCGAGCTGGCCCAACCAACCGTTCCAGGACGCCCACTTCCAACCGACGTTCCCTAAGCGCCACTCGTTCGCCGCCCCCTCGTCGGGCCCCTACCCCCCAAACCCGATGCAAGCGTACGCCTCTCCCCTCCCCACCTACGGACCTCCCACCCCCCTCCCCAACCCCTCGCCTCCCACGTTCGCCTTCACGAACCCGCAGTTCCTTCAGTCGGCCGGACGACGCGGTTCGGCTTCGTCGATGCTGGGAACCATCTCGGAGCAGGCGAGGCCGTACGGCGAGACGATGGACGAACTCGTCCTGCCTCCTGGTCCCGAGCGACGACTCTCGAGCGCTTCGACGACGCGCAAGGTCAGGAGTCAGTCCAACCTCCGGGGACCGTACCCTTCGCAGGAACAGCGATCTCCCGGAGGCGGCGAGCGACGAGGACCCGATTATCAATAACCTTGTCCACCCATCTTTCTAGTGCCCTCTCTCCTCCACTCCCTCCTTCATTGGGCCCACATTACGGCCCGAAGCATCTCACCAATCCATAGTCTTGTTGTCTCCCTATCCGCCCCTCCCCCTCCCTCCCCATCCCCATCTCATCCCTTGCTGTTCCCTATACCCATCTGTCGTCCTTGCTACCTCCCTTTTTTTACTCTCAACTGCTATCTAAACGACCTCGTCGTTTGCGCATCATCTCTTGCGCCGTTGCTCGGGGAGTGAGAGAGCGAGGCGAGAACCAAGTCCCGCGAGAATCGAAAGACAGGAGCAGCAGCGAAAGAGCCGAGTGCAAGAAGCTCAATGCGTAGATGACAGTAAAGGAACACCCCAAAAAAATAATACGTCTACACAGCGAAAGGAGAACGGCGTCAGAGCCCATTACGGCGCCACCGCTCTCGCTCGTACCCCCGAGATCCTCCTCCCCACCTCGTCCACTCCCGCCGTCGCCGCCGCACGAGTCGCAAGCAACCGCGCCGCCATCGAAGGTTTGCTCCCTAACGAGACCCTCGATGCCCGAACCGGCAAGGGCGCTCCTGCTCGCGAGACGGTCGCCGCCTTCTGCGGGACGTTGGCCGCAGAAGGGAAGCGCGACCCGTCCGTCTTCTTGAGAAAGGGGCTGGGGAGGTCGTCGTCGTCGTAGGGGTTTGTTGAGGGCGAGCTAAAGTTGGAAGGGAGGGTTGGGGGGACGGTGGAGGGACGAGAGGGAGGGGGGAGAGGTCGGAAGGATGCTGTCGGTGCTGCCGACTTCGACCCACTCGCCGACGTCTCGCTTCGTCGTCCAAAGCTCGTTACGCTCATTGGCGAATCGACCGCCAGGCTTGCTCGACTCGGTGCGTTCACAGCTGCGCTTGAGATGGCGCGCGAGGGCGAGTTGAGGGGGAAGGAGCCGGCTGCGCTGAGGTCGTACATCGATTTCGAGGCGAGGCGACGGCGAAGGGAGGTGGGAGGGATGACCTTGACGGGAGTGTCGTCGAGGGACATGAGGGAGGAGGTGGAAGAGAGGCGAGGGAAGGGGATCGAGGTACCGCCGCTGTTGCGAAATGAACGGCGTCAGTCCTGGAAACGGAGCGAAAGCTGGACGCAAGAACGCACCTTCCACGACGCTCCTCCAACGGCCTTCTTGGGACCAAGCTTGGACGCTGAGCCACCCTCGCAAGAGCGTCCCCGTCGATCAAAGGTGCTGGTCGCTCATTCTCGCGATCCTCCGCCGCTCTTGGCACGTTCGCCGCCTGTAAGAACGCCTTGCGCTCAGCCGCAACCTTCGTGTGCGCCTCCTTCAGCGCCTCGTTGCTCATCCGGATGTCGTTCTCGCGATGGAGGACGATCTTCTCGCGCAGGATGACGGCGGCTTCGCGAGCGAGGAGGTCGCTTTCTCGCTCAGCCATCTGCTCTCCACGAATTCGCATCTCCTTGGTCCTGCGCGGAAGGCGTCAGAGATGGGACTTGATGAGGGCCAAGACGAGGACTTACGCCTTCTTCAACTCGATCGTTCGAATCTGGAGCTTGACGTTGTCGAGAGCCTTGATTTGCGACGTCGTCGGTCGGTGCTTTGGCTGATCGTAAAAGCGTCAGTCCGGCGTGGGACTTTGGAGAAAGAGCAGAAACGCACGTTCTGCTTGAGCATCGCCCTGACAACCTGGCCGAGATGAGGCGTGTAGGCTCGAGGAAGATCTGGGATCTTGCCCTCCCGAATCATGACGGCAAGTTCAGGCTGCGTTCGCGCTTCGTGGAAAGGAGGACTGCAGCGAGGAGGTGGTTAATTGACTTTCGGGGC
The DNA here is from genome assembly GCA_025758715.1 of Glaciozyma martinii. Classification (NCBI taxonomy): domain Eukaryota; kingdom Fungi; phylum Basidiomycota; class Microbotryomycetes; order Kriegeriales; family Camptobasidiaceae; genus Glaciozyma; species Glaciozyma martinii. Next base: position 25,611 of record JANGFH010000094.1, on the reverse strand, counting down.
GCGCGAAGAGCTCGAAACTCACTGGCCGGCGCAGAGCTCGTAGATGAGGCATCCCAAAGCCCAGATATCACTCTTGATATCGTAAGGCTGTCCGTTGATAAGCTCCGGCGACATGTAGTAGGGCGTCTGCAAGAGAGTGAACGCGATCAGCAAGTGCTCGCGGCCGAGGAGTCTCGCAAGCGCACTCCAACGTAGGTTTGAGTCATGGCTGCCTGCGCCATAGCTTTGCTGAGGCCAAAATCCCCAAGTTTGAGGTTGTTTTCCTTGTCGAGGAAGACTGCAGAGGAACGGAAGCGACATCAGCAAGGAACCATCGAAGCAGTCCCTGGACAACCGCACCATTCTCCGGCTTGATGTCCCGATGAAGAATCACAGCCTTCCGGCGTCCTTCCGCGTCCACCTCCGTGTGGCAGTCGGACAGCGCGAGCGTGATTTGCGTCAAGTAGCCCCAGACAAGGTCCTCACTCAACGAAGTGCTGCACGGCGCCAGTTAGCTCTCGCCCCTTCACGCTCCACAACAAGCGGACGCACCCAGACCGTCTGTTTCGCTGAATCACCTGCGCCAAATCCCCACCCTCGCAGTACTCCATCAAGATGTAGAGCATGTTGTTTGGCTTGTCGACGAAGCGCTCGTAGTAGCGCACGATGTTGTCGTTGGAGCCAAGCTGCTCAAGAATGTTGCTGCAGGAAAGCTCGTTCAGTTGTGATCTAGCTGCGAGAGCAAGAGCCGGCGTACACCTCCTCCGTGAGCTGCCGCAGATCACGTTCGTCCATCCGACCGTAGTTGAGTTCCTTTCGAGCGAGGACCTGCGCCAACGGGTTAGCTCGCGCTCCAACCTCCCTGCCGCGCCAATGCAACTTACAATACCATTCAATCGCCTTGTGACCTTGCGGATGATCCTGTTGGAGGGGAAAGAAGGCGGTCAGAGCGAAGTAGAGGATCAGTGAGCATTGCGCCCTACCCGAAGCTTCCAGTGCCAATGACCTCTCCAGGTTCGTAGCTGCATCGCGAGATCAGTAAGGAGGTACTGCAAGGACTCGCAAGAGTAGAAGCGCGGCGTACGTCTCGTTCATCGTTTCTGAGCTGCACGTCGGGTGGTTGCCGATGAGCGTCTTCCGCCGCTGGACGATGGGGCGGGTCGAAGCCATTGCTGCTCACACTGCACCTGCTTGTGCTGTTGTTGGCGGCAGCTGGGAGAAAGAACGAAAACTGGCGAAGGAGGACGGAAGAGGGAGAGAGCGACCTCTCAAAAAAACAAGGCGAGAATAGAAAAGCATTGGGGGCTTCGAGGAGGGGATCTACTCTTGAAGGAAGTCTGGAAAGAACGCTTGCGTGACAGACTGATCAAGAAAGTTGCTCTCGAGCCCAGCGAACCACCGAGGACGTTCCCCCATCTCCCACAGCGCTGTTTGCCGACGATTCTTGCAGAAACATCGATAGCAGATTGATGCGAAGGAGCAGAGCGAGAGGAGACTGAACCCACAGCAGCAAGACCAGCTCGTTTGCATCTCAGCGTTCAACCTTGACATCCGCCGCAAAGGTGACATGCCCCTCCCTCTCAAAGAACGTCGGCTTCCTCGCCTGCCTCCTCTTCTTTCGCTCCCACTTGTTCGCTTCCCTTCCCACTCGTTCGGACTTCCCAGGCTCGACGTCCATCGCTTCAGTAGTCGGGGAGGGGGCGGCGGACTCCGGAGGAAGGTGTGGAGGTGCGGGGAGACGAAGGTGGTGGTTGCAGGCGAGACAGGTGGTTATGATTCTGTGTCCATGAGGTCCCGAGGCTGTAGTAACGCTGTAAGTAGAGATCCTGAAGCTGGAGAGCTGGAAACGAACGCACGCTTGATTCGAACAGTGCAAGTCACGCCAGGAACGAGGACAGCGCTGCAGCCTTTGCACATGGTCCGCTTGACGGTCGGATCCCTGTATGGAGGCTCATCAGTTACCCCCTCTGCGTCCAGGAACCTCGCCAGACTCACATCCGCAAGACAGCCTTCTTCGCAACCTCGCGCATCGTCTTGATCATCATCCGAGAGACTGGCGGCGCGCAGGTTCCTTCGAGTCCCTCCTTCCCCCTACTCTTCCCCTTGCCCTTTCCCCACTCCTTCTCGTCCGGTACCACGCTCCCCTCTTGAACGCGGGGCGGTGAGGCCGCACTCGTCGACGCCTCTGGCTGCACGTCCTCCACCGCCTCTCCCCGCTCCGCCGGTGCAAGACCTCCCGCCTGAGTCGGAATGAGGAAGGAAGGGTCGGTTGGTGCGGCTGGAGTGCTAAGTGTACGAGCTGAAGGGGCGAGAGCGGCGGCGAGGAAGGTGGAGGCCTGGTAGAGGTAGTTGAGGCGCTGGAGGACGTCGCGCGAGGGTACAGCACCTGGTGAAGGCTCTGTAGGTGACTGGCGCGTCTTCTTTGCCATGCCTGAGCGTCGATCGCGGTGTGGACCAAGGCGAAGAGGTGTCGTCGCCGTCGAAAGTCGCCCACGCGCAGGCGCGAAAAATCGATTCGCTTGGGAGGGGAGAGGGGGAATGGGTGGCTTCTCCTGCCTCCCAACTCGACCCAATGGCGCCTACTTCTCTCACCAAGGACCTCAAGCGGAAGCGGGACGGAGCTGAGGCGACCGAGCCCGCCAGGCCTCCGTACAAGCAGCGTGTGCTCGTCCTCTCCTCGCGCGGAATCACGCAACGACAACGGCACCTCATGAACGACCTGGCTGGCCTTCTCCCCCACGCCAAGAAGGGTGAGTTCATGTCCATTCAGCTTGCGCTACTCTCCCGGTGGCTAACTTGCTCGAACGCGCAGACGCCAAGCTCGACTCGAAGCATCAACTCCCCCTCCTTAACGAACTCTGCGACCTCTCCAACTGCAACAACGCCCTCTTCTTCGAGGCGCGCCGGAAGCATGGAGACCTCTACCTCTGGGCTGCCAAGGCGCCCAACGGCCCTTCGATCCGGTTCCACGTCCTCAACGCGCACACGATGGACGAGCTCAAGATGACGGGCAACTGCTTGAAGGGGAGCCGACCGATTGTCGTTTTTGACAAGGCGTTCGACGAGAGCCCTCATTTCATGGTGATCAAGGAGGTGTTGATGAACGTGAGTCCCGTGCCACGAGGGAGGAGGGAGGGAAGGGAGCTGATGGAGTGTCCGAGAGCAGATCTTTGCGGTGCCCAAGACGGCGAGGCGGGCAAAGCCTTTCGTCGACCACGTTCTCAACTTCTCCATTGCTGACGGCAAGATCTGGTTCCGCAACTACCAGGTCCGCCCCTCTCCTCGCCCTCTTCAGGCCCAGCGCTGACCGCGAGCTCTCGCACACAGATTCTCGATACTCCCCCTCCCGTTTCCTCGACCGACCCCACCACCTCGTCTACTACCAAGGGCAAGGGCAAGAAGGTCGAAGGCCCCAGCATGTCCCTCTCCGAGATCGGTCCTCGTTTCGTGCTCGTGCCCGTCAAGATATTCGAGGGATCGTTCAACGGCGCGACGATCTACGAGAACAAGGGTACGAACTTCTACCCCGCTCCCATGCGGACTCAGCTAACGTTTTGCGCGCAGAGTTCGTGCCGTCTTCGGTCATCGCGGCGGGGCAGAAGAACGTCCGGGCTGCCAAGTACAGGGGCCGGAAGGGAGCGCAGGAGGAGAGGAAGGTTCGGATGGAGGAGATCGAAGATGGCAAGGTCGAGAACGAGCTCGAGACGAGGGCGGTGTTTGCTTGAGCAGGAGGGAGGGAGGATTGTCGATTGGGAGGCTTTGGAACGCAGCGATTTTGGCCACTTTCTACGCTGCGATTCGAAGGGGGATGGCGTCGCTTGAGCAGGAGGCTTTGTGGGTTTGGAGTTGCGGCAGCTTGGGTCACTTCAAACGTTGCTAATTCCTGGCTCAAGGGGGTCGACGGCGCGACGAATGTTGCAGCTTCAAGCGACGACGGTGTTGTCCGCGAGGAACTCGGTGAAGTAGCTACGCAACGGTATCAGCTCCGTCTCCCACGTGAACGGACGAGACTCACTCGACCTTGAGGTCCGCGATAATTCCAGCACCCCCCAACACCTGGAAGGGCTCCGCAGCGACGTGATCCTTGATGCCGTTGGGCAACGAGTACTCTTCAAAGACCAAGAACTTGTCTGCGCGCGAAAGAACCGTCAGCTTCCCGTCCAAACGAAGCAGGGAGGAGGTCGAGGAGGCAAGCAGCGAGCGGAGCTCGGTCAAGCGTATCCCGGTATCTCAGCACGCACCCTCGTTGCCGTCAATTCCACGGCAAGTCCTGTAGGTGTGGGTGTCCTGCAACGCGCTGGTCAGCCCACGCAGACGTGTTCCAACGAGGGGAGGAGACTCACCTTCTCGCCGCTGCTCTCGGCGCGCTTGCGAACCTCAGCGAGTAGTGCCTGAACCTTGTCTCCTTCTCCAGCTGCAAGTCAGTGTCAGTGCGGCTCTTCCCAACGGTAGTCGTACGCCCCACGCTTAGCGGTGACGAGAGCCTGCGAGTGGGGGTTGGTCAGCTGGGGCTCGCTGGAGACGGGCGGAGCGCAGCTACGTGAAGGATCACGCGGCCAGAGGTCTTGTTGGGCATATCGAAGGGGGCGGACATTGCTGCGGAGGTTTTTGAGGAGGAGGTGTGAACGGTAGGAGGAAGAGAGTGGCCGAATCGAGTTGCGGGGGAGAGCTCTCGCCTGATCCTGCCTGATCGTCCCCGCCTGCCCTCAGTCAGCCAGATTGCTGGCCTTGAAATAGCTCGTTTACAGCGCCAGTACACACCCTCGATCGCCTGAGAGAACGCAACAGCCTGGTCGACTGGGGTGACCAAGACGGCGGCCCCACTCGTGCAAGCTGCAGCCGAATCGATTTCTCCCTCCTACTCTCATCTCCCCCGTTCATCTCTGCTCTATTCTACAGCCATGTCGACCGCCTATGAACCCAAGAACAGTGAGTGGAGCTGCAGAGCCTTGCTGAGCTCTCCCCGCTCCCAACGCTGACGACGTCCTCCTCCCTCTCCCCCAGTGATCTTCAAGAACCTCGGCGGTTAGTTCTACCTCTGCGATCCTCTACTGCAACCCTAACTGAGCCTGTCCACTCTCCCAGCGACCGGCCTCAAGGTCTCTGCCTTCTCCCGTGAGCTCCTTCCGCTCTTTAGCTCCGACGTATCCCTCTGACGCGATGCTTCTCCAAATCTAGTCGGAGGATGGCTCACCTACGGAGGAACGGTCAAGCAAGATGGAACGAAGTCGGATCCCGTCAAGGAGATTATGAAGCTGGCTTGGGAGGTGCGTTGGCTCCGCTCGAACGGCGAACCGCGAACGTCGAGCTGATCCCTTTGAACGCAGTCCGGAATCAACACGTTCGACACGGCAGAGTGCGTTACAGTGCTGCTATGGAGGGCACCAGCTAACGGTGCTCCAGAATCTACGCCAACGGCGCTTGCGAGACCGAGATGGGACGCGTGATCAAGGAGCTTGGGGTGAGTTGGGCGAAGCGAGGGACGATGCGGAGCTGACTCGCGTTCAGTGGAACCGTCGTGAGGTTGTCGTGATCAGCAAGATTTTTTTCGGGACCGGCCGCAAGGACCCCAACCAAAAGGTGCGTTCGTGGCGGGAGGAGTGGGGGTCGCAGGAGCTGATCCTTGGGTTGGGCAGGGTCTCTCTCGCAAGCACCTCATCGAGGGTATCGACGACTCGCTCAAGCGTCTCCAGCTCGACTACCTGGATGTTCGTCCTCTCCATTCCTGGTCGAGTCGCTCGTCGCTAACGAACGCTCCAGGTCGTCTTTGCTCACCGCCACGACGCGTCAACGCCTATGGTCGAAATCGTCCGTGGATTCAACGCAATAATCGAGAGCGGCAAAGCTTTCTACTGGGGGACCTCCGAATGGACCTCTGCCCAGATCGAGGAGGCAATCGGCGTTGCGGACCGCCTCAACCTCATCGGCCCCTCATGCGAGCAGCCTCACTACTCGATGCTTCATCGCGAGAAGTTTGAGACGCAGTTTGCGGATCTCTTCAAGAAGTACAACTACGGAACTACGATTTGGAGCCCTCTCGAGAGCGGACTCCTCACGGGCAAGGTGCGTTGTCGCTCCCCTCGAACGAGTCTCCTCGCTGACGATTCCGCTTTCCAGTACAACGACGGGATCCCTCAAGACTCCCGCTTCGTTTCCAACCCCGAGTTCTTCAGCGACACGGTCAAGAGCCTCCAGACTCCCGTTCGTCCCCCTTCCTGTTCTCCTCCCACTTCGCTCGACTGACGCGCGGCTTCGCAGGAGGGCAAGGCCAAGCTCGAAAAGGTCCGCAAGCTGGGCAACGTCGCGACGAAGCTCGGATGCACGCAAGCCGCTCTCGCTCTTGCCTGGGCCGCCAACAACCCCAACGTCAGCACCGTCATCCTCGGAGCGTCCAAGCCTGAGCAGGTCACGGCGAACCTCGAGGCGCTCAACGTGCTCCCCAAGCTCACTCCCGAGGTCCTCGCCGAGATCGAGACGATTCTCGACAACACGCCCGTCCAGGCTCCTACGTACGGTCGTTAGATTGGAAACGGGTTGAGGAAGGAAATGAATTAAACGTCGTTGAACGGGTCGTGGTTCTCCCCAACTCTGCTTCGCGCGCGAAGCGGAGTCTCTCCACAGTCAGCCCTTCTTGCGACGACCGTCGACGATAAACAAACTGCTTCAATCCAAAATCTAGTCCTATTAAATTAAACTACCAAACCCCTGCTGCTGCTGCTGCTGTCCTCCAAACGCCCCGTTCCCCATCCCGTTCGACGCCGCAAACGCCCCCATCGGCTGCGCCGACAAGCCCGACGTCCCCTGCGGCGTTTCCCCCAACGACCCTCCAAGTGGCGGCAGGGTCGTTCCTCTGAACGGGTTGAACCCCGTCGACTGAGCCGTCAACGGCGAAGGTTGGAACCCTCCTCCGGCTCCGGGGAGAGGGGAGGAGGGAGTCGGGCCAAGTTCGTCGGCGAGTTTGGACCCAAAAGAGGAGGAGGGTTGGAAGGGCTTCATGGTTGATCCGCCGAAGCCGGTTGATTGGGCTCGGAGAGGTGCGAGGGAGGGGGAGGAGGGGGCGAGATTCAGGTTCGTGAAGGTGGAGGAGAAGGTCGAGGAGGGAGTAAAGGTCGAACTGGGGGTGAAGGTCGACGTGGGGGTAAAGGTCGAGGAAGAGGAGAGGGGGGCCGAGGAAGGAGGGGCGGCGGACGAGTAGGAGGAAGGACTGGCGGAGAGCGCAAAGGTGAAGTCCGAGGCGACGCTTCCCATTAGGCCAGTTTTGGCGGGGGTGAGAGCGGCGGGAGCTTGTTGCGGCTGGGAGGAGGGGGTGGAGAAGGACGACGAGGCGAAGCTCGAGCCGAACGCGTTGTTCTGCTGCGGTGGCGGCGGCGGTCCTGCGCTCGCCTGCTGACCGTTCGGCGCCTGCTGTTGCTGTTGCTGCTGTTGGTGCTGCTGCTGCTGCTGCACGCCTCCTCCAAAAGCGCTAAACGCCAGCGCGTTCATGCTCGGCCCCACAGGCATTGGCGACGGCGGCGCCTCGCCCGGCAAAGGGTTGAACGGGTTGCGCGCGCCGGTCTTCTGCCCGATGAGGGGTTGCGGCGCAGGAGAGGACGACGGCGCCGGGGCGGAAGAGGCGAAGGGGGAGGATTGGGGAGGAGCGAAGGGGGAGGAGGGTTGTTGAGGCTGGCCGAACGCGCCTGTCGGTTGGGCTTGCTGCTGCTGAGGCTGGCCGAAATGGGAGCCGCCGAACGCTCCGGTGGGCTGAGTCTGCTGCTGAGAGGCGAAAGGTTGATGTTGCTGAGGGGCGAAGGGGGACGGCGCGAAAGCTCCGGTCGCCTGAGGATGGACTTGCTGTTGCTGTTGAGGGGCGAACGGTGACGGCTGCTGGAGGTGCTGAGGGAAGGGCTGCTGTCCGAAAGGTCCTCCCGTTCCCGTCGGCATCATGCTCTGCCTGAAGGGGTTCGCCCCCGTCATCTGCGGCTGCATGTAGCCCGTCGGCTGCGCCTGTAGGAACTGCTGCTGACCGAAGGGATTCGGGGGCGCTCCTCCTCCAAACGCCGCGAAACCCATTCCCGTCATCTGCGGCGACAGCTGCTGCTGCGGGAACGCCATCCCTGTCTGCTGTTGTTGGAGGAGGAAGGGGTTGAACGTCGCCTGCTGCTGGAAGTACTGCGTCGTGGGGGAGTCCGTCGAGGGGTTGAACATGGTAGTTTGGGCCTGCTCGATGGATTCGAAGAAGTCGGTGAAGTTGGTGGGCGCGACGGCAGGGGCGTTCGTGGACGATCCAGAGGGTCCGGCGGTCAACGAGGAAGAGGTAGTGGCGGGTGGGGGTGCAGATGTGGTCGCTGCGGCTAGTGAAGACGAAGGTAAGTCGCTGGTCGAGCGGGAGATGCGAGCAGGCAACCCACGTTTCGGAGCACCACCGTCTGCTATCCGCTTGCTCTCCTTGTACTCCTCTCGGTTCTGGGCAAAGTTGGGATCGTGAAGGTACTCCTCGAGCGATTTGACGAGCGATACGGGAGCCTGCGCGCAACGGTCAGCGTGGAGTTCATCCGAGTGAGGTCCAAATTGCGCACATGCTTGAGGTTCGGGATCGGCACGTTTAAGACGTTGTAGAGCTTTTTGGCGACCAAGAGATACGCGACGACCTTCTCCGTGTCCTTGCAGAACGTCTTGTAGATCTTGAGAGCGGTCGTCGCGTCGGTGTGCGACATCTCAAAGTAGTGCTCTGCGGGGGCGGAGAATCAGTGCCGTTCAAGGGATGGGAGAAGAGGTACACACCCAACACGTTGATCACACCTTCGTTGACAGCAGTGAACAGCACGAGGAGGTCCTTGACGAGCAGTCGCAGCGCGGTCATGCAGACGTCGTCGTCGATGTCGTCGAGGTAGAACTGCCGCGAGGTCAGCTACCGCCCAATCCTTGCCTTCAGCCTCCAGGAAGCTCACCTTGGACTCCACCAGCGTGGAAATCATCCGCTGCACCTCTCGAACCTCCCTCAGCAGCCCTCCCTCGACACCGAGCGCCCTCAGCCTTCCTGCAGCTCGCCGATCGCTCTTGTCCCGGATCACGTCCCGCTTCAAGTTCCCGTAGCTCTTGATCCTGGCCGCTAGATAGGCGGCGTAGGCGGCGATGTTGGGCGCCTCGTGAGAGGAGAGGGAGAGGGAGATGGACGAGGAGGCGAGGTAGGAGAAGGTGGCGTCGAGGGATCCGGCTCGGAGGAGAGTGTGGAGTACGATCAGAGACTTGAAGACCTGTGGATGTAGCTTGGTGAGCGGAGAGGCCCCACAACGAAGTAGGCGAACGTACGACGGTCGTGTTGTCATCGCGCAGGCGGGTTGACAGAGCGCGAACAATCTCTTGAAGCCCTCCGTCCTGGTTGAACGTTGCTTGAACGATCGGATCGATATACTGCAAAGAACCACTGGGTCAGCACGCTCTTCCACGCCGCGAGGGACGAACAGCCCCGAGCGCGGCCCGACACGATGTCGTCGCCCCTCGACTCGAGGAGGGACGCCTTCACCCCTCCGAGTGGTCCTGTTGCTTCCCAATCGATCTCCAAAGCAATGTAAACCCACCTTGGCCTTGGGAGCAGCTCGTTTAGGCTTCGTGGCCAGGAGGACGATCTTGTTCATCGTGGCGGGGAAGAAAGGCGGGGTTGGAGGAGCAAGAGCTGAGCCGACACGCCTTGAACCTGTGCCAACTGGTGGCGAACGCCTTGGATAGAAAGAGGCGAAGCGGGAAGGCGTTGGAGTTTAACCAGCGAGAGAACGGGCTCCACGCCTTGCCCTCCCCCCGCTCACCTCTCCCGCCAACGCGACAACTTGAAAGCTTTGAAGCTGAACCAGGCCACACTTCCAGCCAGGAATGCGACTCAAAGCGGGGTCACCGCCGCCGCCGCCTCCCTCAGCTCAATCCTCTCAGCAGCGCTGGGACCTGATCAAGCACGCCGTCGAGACTCGTACGTCCTCTGGAGTTGCTCCGCCTGGTCTGGCAGGAGACTTGGCTAATCCCTCTCCACCGCAGCCTTCACCCCGCCAACAGCTGGCTCGACCCCATCCTCCTACTCGCCACCCACAACTCTCCTAGACGGCCGCGACATGGACATGTACGGCGCGACTCCTCTCGACCCTTCCGAAGGGCAGAACATCGTCCGGTGCAAGGATTGCGACAAGCCGATCTTTGAGAGCGCCGTCCCTCTTCATGCAGGTAAGTGGGTCGCGTGTCCTGTGCCCTGGGGGGGAGAGGGGGCTGTGTTTGAGCTTGACTGGGTCGCTCGCGAGGGGTACTACGCCTTTGGGGATCCCCGAGACGTTCGCCTCTCCCCAAGGGACAGTGTCGAACGAGGGAGGCTGCACTCGGTGTGCATGGCGTTGTTTACTTCTCAGGTGTTGTGCTTCGTAGCGCTGAGCTGACCCTGCTCTGCCCTCAGTACATTGCCAACAAGTGCGAGAACGACAGCAGGCCAAGCCTTCCGTCGGTCCTGGAGATCCAGCTGCTGCACAGCGCAAGCGGCGACTTTCAGATGGTGCGTCTCTCCTCCTCCCTTGCGTCTCAAGTACTCACTGGACTCTCCCGCAGGTTCGCAAGACTCTATCAGTACGCATATGAAGAAGCCGAAAGCGTCTCTCATCGTAACACTCGGCGACTCGAGCAAGATGAGCAAAGGCGGCGACGCGAGCAACGACGGCAAGGCGAAGAAGAAGGTCAAGGACCCAAGCAGCAAGGCCGAGAAGTCATCCAAGACGACGGGCGTCCCCAGAGGTTCTACGCGTGTTCGACGTACGCTCTCCGCTCCCTCTCCCTGGTCTCGCCCGCACGCACTGACTCTTAATCGCAGCTCAAGTCGACGTCGACAAGCACTGCGGCGTCATCAACGACAAGGGCTTCCCCTGCTCGCGCTCCCTCACCTGCAAGACGCACTCGATGGGCGCCAAGCGTTCGGTCCCGCACCGCTCGCAGCCGTACGACATGCTCCTCTACGAATGGCACAAGAAGACCAAGGCCGACTTTGGGAACCGCAAGCCCGTTCAACCGCGCGTCGGACCAGGGAGCGAGGCGTACGGTGCTACGTTGGAGGGGAAAAAGCGGAAGAAGGGGGATGTCAGTCCTGGGGGCAGCAAGGAGCGGAGGACGGGGAGGGACAAGGGGAAGGCGGTCTTGGTCGTTGGCGAGTGGGAGGACAGCGATGAGGGCGAGGAAGGGTTCGTCGACTCGGAGGAGGAGGTTGAGGCCGTGTTGAAGGGGCTCAAGAGGGTCGTCAAGCCCAAGCCGTTGGGGAGGGGAGGAGGAGGAGGAGCGGGGTTCAGCGCCGCGAGCATGTTTGTCGCGAGGAATCTCAAGCTGGGAAGGCTACGCGAGGTTTTGGGCGGAGTCTTTGGAGGACCTGGTGTCCCTGTTGGGGGGATCTGAGGGTTGTAGATGCGAACGCGCTTGCTTGATTTGTCGGCTCGGGCTCGCTTTCTCGATTCTGCTCCTTGCGGCTTGCTAGCTACGACTCTCCTCGATCCATGACTGCTCTTTCGCTACTGCTCCAGGCTTTCTCTATGCGTGGTGTCGTACAGATCCAAACCCCGCCGCCTCTTCGCGCCGCTGCCGATTCTCTTCTTCCGCGTTCCTCTCCTTCGTCCTGGCATCCTCCTTGCGAACCGAAATCTTCTTGAGCGCTTTCCTAATCCACCGAACGAGTGTGAGCTTCGACGAAGGAAGGGGAGAGAGAAAGCAGCGCACACGACGTCGAAGAATGGTTTCGCAGCGAGAGCGATTGAAAGTATCGACGTGAACGTTACCTTCTCCTCGTTCGCGGCGAGGAGGGACGAGTTCTCGGCTTTCGCCTTGTTGTAGGCAATCCAGAGGAGCGATTGCCTGCAATTTGCGATCAGCGAGGTCGCCGTCCTCTCGACAAATTCGACTCACCAGAGGACGAACAAGGCGAGACTGAAGATGGCGGGAAGGAAGATTCGGTGATGATCTCGCCTCGCGTTGGGCAAGTGGAACAGTCTCTGTAGCCTGTGAAAAGGGTCAGCCGTGATGCTCCTTCGCAATGGAGACGCACAGGTCCGGCAGACGACTACTGTAGAAGCTGCGAACTCGTTAGCGAGGCGATTGCGAGGAGCGAACGAGACTTACTTTGCGATAAGGACGCAGCAGATGATGAAGCCTAGCGTAATAAAGACGATGATGGAAACAAAGAGGATGTTCGTGCCGTCCGGGACCTTGCAGGTCGTTTGCGCGAGAACGAAGGTGTTGGCGAGCGACGTCTTTCCTTCGATGAGCAGAAGAACGAGGATGTACAGGATGAGCAACGTCGCGCTGGTCAGGGTCATCCCCCATCGACGGAAGCGTCCCTCTTTCCACGCCTTGAGCGCCTTGCGCTGTTCGGCAGCCCTCGCTGTCTCCAACGCCGCTTCGGCGGCCTCCTCTTCCTCCCGAGTCCGATGCGTGTGGTGGGAAGAAGCCGACGATACCGATGGCCTAGAGCTGTTGGAGCGCCTGCGAACGCTGGCACTGGAGGACGGAGGGACCGAGTGGTGATGGTGCGGATGTTGGTCCGCAGGGTCGTGAAGGCTCTGCGAGAGTGGTGACGTTAGCTAAGGCGAGCTCGGTGGAGAGTGACTTGCCGATTGCAAGCTCTCTTGAGAGAGGCGTGCGGAGTGCGGCCTGGCGTCGATCGAAGGAGGGGTAGAATGCAGAGGGAGCGAGTGGTGATGGTGCGGTTGATCCTCAGGGTCGGACTCGAGGCTCTGCGAGGGAGTGACGACGTTTAGTCGAAGCAAACGCTGTGAGAGTTACGATCGCAAGCTTTCGTGAGAAAGTCGTCGGTGTGGGGAGTGTGGCCTGGCGTCGATCGAAGGAGGGGCAGAATGTCGAACAAAGTCGGCAGAACTCTGCGATCAAAGACGGGCCTCAGCTGAGATCGTCCAGCAAAACGGCAAGCAACCCACAGCTCCCACAGCTCCCACAGCTCCCCATGGTCGAGTATGATTTGTGACCGAGTGGATTGATGAAGAGCGAGGCCATCGTGGAAAGTCGCCGCGATTCTGCGAACGCACAAACGGTTAGCTGGCGCCGCGGAGGCGATGTAGTGGAATGTGGATCTCGCACCCATTTCTTTAGACTTCCATGCTGCGATCAAAGTGATATTAGCTGAGGGAACGGAGCGGAGAACGGGAAATGAACCCACGACGTCCGCTGGAGTCAGGCCACGAGCAGGTCGACCTGCTCCTTCAACTCGATGAGCTGATTCTCTGGGACGCCCAGCTTCGGAATCCGATGTTGACGCTGCGAAGCTGGGCGTCCCAAAGAGAGATGAGGTGGATGTTGCGAGGTGGCGTGTTCGTGTTCGTGTTCGTGAGCGTGGTTCGGGGAGTGCGAGGCGTGGTGGGCGGCCGTATGGTGTGCGGAGGAGGAGAGAGAGCCTGCTGGGGACGCAGTTCGCTTCCCAGGCGAGTAAAGAGGCAGAAGCTCAGTCGAATCCAAGATGTGGTTGCTGAGGGGAGAGTGGCGAGATTTGAAGATCGGTTTCGGCAGCGAGCGAGCGAGTCCTTCTTGATCTGCTGGACGGCGTTTCGAGGCCATGCGGCGCATGGAGGCAAGGCGATGCGAGAGAGGAGTAGGATCAGGCGCTGGTATCCGCTTGGGCTTCTTCCCGTGCTCGGGATGCTTGGCGCCATCTGTCGAAATTGTGAGCGAGAGGCGGGACGAGAGAGGAGGAACCGCGCACAGAGATAGCTCTCGCCAGTGACCGAGATGGCAGCGAGAGGAACGATGAACCCGAGACTCATGAACAGACTGTGGGTTGGACCTAATCAACTAGTTCTCAGGAAGCGAGTTGCACAACTCACGCATAGTAGGCATGGACTGCGAAGCAAGTCAGCGATCGTGCACTCGTGCTTGCACTCTCCAAGAATGCTCACACCGAGAAAGCTGACCACCTGGAGCATTTCGTCAGCCACAAGCTTCTTGCGTACACGCGCAGATCGCGTACCTCGGAATCCAGCTGCGAGAACGGTCGAAAGATACGCCACGGCTTGAACGTTGATTGTGAGCTGGAAAGGGAGGGTATGAGTGCTGTTCCAAGAGAATCTGCTGAGGAAAATGGTACGAAGTTGAAGGGCGCTTCTTGAGCGTCGAGCGAGACGACGACACTTGCGAAGAAGACGGTGGCTGCGAAGAAAGGAGGTCAGTTCCCAGGAATCGTGCCAGCGACAGTCGCACGCACCGAGAACTCCAATACGGCTGCCAATGGAAGCAAGTCTGCACGCGCACCGAGATCAGCTTGCGAAACCTCTGAAGCAAGGGAAGCTTACGCTGCAGGGCACACCGCACAGCAGATTCCCGTCGGCTGTACGCACCATCTCTGCGCAGATCGTCAGCTCTCCAAGTCCAAGAAGAAAAGTGGAAAACTCACGTCAATGGTGACCACGTCTGAGGCACCACACTGCGAGGCATAGAATCCCACCCCCATCGACGAGGTGAGCTGGAGCAGCAGAAAGAGCAGATGGTAGGGCTCAGGGAGCAGAAGAGCAGATGGTATGACTCCTCTCAGGCTCGAAAAACTTCAGCTCCCTCCTGTGCACTCCTCGTGTTGGCAACAACCCCGAGGATTGGCCAAAAGTCCTGCCAAAGGCACGCGGTCCGAGGGGTTGAGCGGAGGTCCAAAATACGGGCGGTACAGCTGAGTCAAACGTGGACAGCCTTGCTGTATGCATTGAGACCTTCCTCCCGCCGCCTACCAGTCCGGCGCACGAAGCAGGAGCAGGGGATCAGAGGAGCAGCCGTGAGCGTCGGATCGAGCGAAGCTGCCGTGACTGGACCAGAGTGGAGTGATCTCGGAGGGGAACGCGAGACAGTCTTCTTTCGAGGGAGTCAGAGCGTGGAGCAGAAAAACCAGGGCCGCAAAGCAGAGGAGAAGAGCGCTCCTCTCGAGCTCGAGGTCAGCTCAGCACAGAGCCCGGCCTGGATCCGGTCTGAGCCGACCTCACCCTGCTCGAATTCAGCTTGAGGCTGCTTGTCCTCCTCCTCGTCGACCTCGCTGCACTTCAACAGCGAGAGGAGTCAGAACACTCTCAAGAGCTTCAAAGGAGAACAGCTAGCCTGCTCTTACCAGCCCTTGACCCCGCCCTCGTTCGTCTCAGCGCAAGCCGCAACTCGCATCCAGCACCTCACGACTCGTTCTCTCCGTCCGCCAGCTCAACGACCAGCACAGCTACCCGACCATAGCTCAACATACCAGGTGAGTCACTCACTCGAAGCAAAGGGGCACTGTGACCTGGATCCCCGAAGACGTTCCCTCTTGTTTTGAGCTCACTAACGCCACCAACCAGACCACGAACCTTCCAGCCAGCTCCTTCACGACTCATCCACACGACTCAAGACTACTCCTTTCTAATCCACCACTCCCTTCCCCTCGTCCTTCTCCCTCTTCACGACCCCTTCCCTCCCGAAACCCTTCGCCCTCCCCACGCCACCCGACGTGCCCCAGCATGTCGCAAAAGGCTCCCAGTACGAGTATTGCGAACAGCGGAGGAACGAGCCGTCAGCAGGAGGGAGCCGCCGACGTCGACCGCTCGACGTCGAGGGCGACGACAAGTCACGTGACGAAGGGAGACGTCGACGGGAGGGAAGGTTCCCCAGCACCCACGGTTATCATCAACTGGAGTCCAGAGTCGAGCCGCAACTACGATTCCTCCTACGACGAGCCCTCGATCGGATCTCCGACCCCTTCCTCGCCCTCCCCACCTTCCACTGGCGGCGCGCAACTCGACGGCCTTGGACGACCCGCCCAAGTGCCTCGTTCGACTGCGAGGAACAGCAGCGACTCGTCCTTTGAGATGGTTGAGCACGGAAGTCCCGCCGCTCAAATCCCCTCCCCTTCGTCCGCGACCGACTCTCCTCCCGACTCGCGTCCCCTCCCTCCCACCTCCTTCTCCTCCCCCGTCTCCCTCCCCAACAGCAGCCAAGCTCCTTTTCTCGATCCTCCCCCTCACCTCGCCATTTCGATCTCGACCATCACTCCCAAAGCTGTGAGGGCTCGCGCCTTCTCCGCCATCATCCCTCGCCACCCCAGCACTCTCGGCTCCTCCAGGAGCCTCCTTCCGCCCGAAGGCGACTCGGTGGACTGGTCGCGACGTCGCGCATCCCACGATGGAAACGTCGTCCGCGCGAGGACGAGCCTCTCGCCCATCCTCTCGCCCATCCCCGACGTTCGTGACGAGGCGTCGCTCAACCCCGCAGCCTCAGCGTTCGAGTTCCCCGCGAAGATCCCCATCGTCGAATTCCCCGCTGGCGCGTCGTTCGATTTCATCATCGTTCACGGAAAGAACAGCGTCGGCGACTTGTCGAGGGAAGCGAGGACGGCGTTGGGGAAGATCGGACTGAAGAGCATTCCGTCGCTTCATGGACCTCTCTCGCTGCCTTACGCTCGCTGCCCGTCGTGCGTCTTTCCTTCTCGGATTGTATAGATCGCTTGCTGATGCACGTTCGCTTTGCAGGGGCATCGACGCCTTTCTCTTCTCACACGACAAGGACGAAGATCCTTGGACCGTAGGTTGTCTCAAGCCGGCGCAAGGCCACCTAATCAACGTCTTCCTCGCAGTTTATCCTCGATACCGACTCGCGTCGTCCCCGCCACGGCTCTTCGTTCCGCGCCAACCCAGTCCCTCTCCCCGGCAACGCACGCTACTCGCAACCAGCCCACATCTTCCAAGGACGCCTTCCCAACCGCATCGTCTCCGCGCCTGCTGCGCTCGGCTGGAAGGACGGCGTCTCCGACAAAAGCAACCTCCGAGCTCCTGGTCCGAAACAGAGGTCGAGGGTCGTCAGCAACGCCTCGACGATCGAGTCGAGGATCCTTGAGCAGCCGATCTCCTCGCAGGATAACTTCGCACACTCCTCTGCGCAGTACAGCAGTCCCAGCTCCCCTCACCCCGAGATCGACTACCGCTCCACGGGACTCTCGTACGCGAGCGACGTCGAAACCTACTCGGGACCAACGGCACCTCCCCCACCCTTCCCTCTGCCTGCCCTCGCCCCTCCTTTCCCTCTGCCTACGCTCGCCCCTCCCTACCCCTACCCCTACCCTTACTCCTGGCCGGCTGCACCTGTCGCCTTCCCAGTTCCCTCCTACTACCCGCCCTACGCCATGCCTCCTCCTCCCTTCGGTCAACCGCCCCCCATGTACCCTCCCGGACTCTCGACGCAGCCGCCGCAGAACGTCGCGCCTTTCGTCGACCCCGCCATCGTCTCGTTCGGGAACCAGCAGCAGGCGCACGTCGAGGACCTGACTACCGGCGCCGACTCGAGCTACCACACTGCCCCCGAGGAGGAGGACGACGACGAGACGGACGAGGAGGTCCAGCACGGAGGCTTCTTCTTCCCCGCCCTTCCTCCCCAGTCCTTCCGCACCTCGCGCCGCGACTCGAGCTCGAGTCAGACGACGACCGTCGGCGGCGGAGGGAACGGCTCGAGGAGGTCTTCGATCCGCGCGCCCAACGTCCCTCTCGCCCCTCTCGCCTCCCTCGTCGCCGAACGTAGGAACTCGGCCGCCGCAGGACCGCGAAGGATGTCGCTCGCTCCCGCCGTCACTGTCTCGCCCAGGAGGTCGTCGATCGCGTCGCACACGAGGATCGGGAGCGAGCACCACCACAGGGAAGCGAAAGCCGCTAGGCAGCCTCGTCCACCCTCGACCTCTCCTCCTACTCCTCCTCCCGCCGCCCAGCCTCAGCCTCAGCCTCAGCCCTCCCTCGTTCCGCACCACACTCGACCTCTCCTCACCTCGAACTCCAAGCTCCTCGGGCGTAAGACGTGCTCTCACGTCCTCGGTACTTCCAACGCAGTTGCCAACGTCGTCGAGGTCGAGGTCGAGGTCGAGGCCAAGCCAGCGAAGCCAATCGCTCGCGCCATTCGTCCTTCGACTCCTCTCAACGTCTCTCCGCAGAAGGTCGGCCTCCAGGAAGTCGTCGACGACTGGGGAACTTGGAGGAACGCCGTCGAGGACCCCGCGTCGTTCGCTGCTACGCACGGCTGGGGCGACAGCTTCGTCGAGGCTGAGGCTTCCTCTTTGGCGCCCTCGAGGATGATCGAGTCGGAGAACCGCGAGAGGGGACGTGGGAGGGGCAGGGGCAGGGGACGCGGGAGGGGGAGGGGGGCGTGGGGTGCGCAGTGAGGCGTGCGAGGTGTTGGTTTCTCTCTTTCTCTGCTTGTTCCTTTCCCCTCCCCTTCCTGTCTCCCCACTATCCATTCCATATCTCTCCCGCATCAGTACCCAGCCCTATCGACACCATCGCTTTTCTCTATCCCCCAATCACCACCGCATCCGTACTTTCCACCTGAACTCCCCCTCCCCAATCGTCTCTGCATGTCTCTCTCGCTTTATCGTTGCTAGCCATCCTCTCCCTGCAATATGCTACCGTCGTCGTCGTCGCCAAACGCCCGGCTTCGTCCTTGCACGTTTGCACCGTTGCTTATCGCAGCTGCTGCCTCGTTCTCCCTGCGGCGAGTGGGGGATTGCAAGCTGGAGAGTGGGGCTCCAGCCTGCCATCGTGCTCACAGAGGAAGAGCACCTCTGTTGCGATCGTTGCTTCTGCTGAGGGGAGTCCCCTCGTCCTCTCCCTCCCCACTCTCCTCTCGCCCGGCTCAAGCAGCCTCGCCCAAGACCGGAGCAAGTGCACAGGGATCTACATACACAGAGCCCTTCCCGAGGTTCGCACGTTCGCAAGCGCTCCCGGAGCCCGCGCGCGCGGGAGCTCAAAGTTTGACTGGGGGTTTCGTTCCGCCTCGCTCTTATGACGAGCGGCGCTGACGCTGAGGACTCCACTGGCTGCTCCTGGTGTGCGGGAGAAAGAACCTGTGTCGTGGCTCTCCGCGTGTGGCTGGCCCGTGGTGGGATCGTCGACGAGCGCGCAAGAACGCCAGGTGAGGCAGCAGGACGGCGCTCGAGGCGGTCGAGGGGGCTCCTGTTGCTGCGCTGGCGAACGCTAAACAAGTGCAGGCACTATCTATCCCTACGGCTGGTGTCGAGCTGCTTTTGTCGAAGAGCGTTGAGCTGGCAGAGTGCGCCCGCAGCACCGGTCTAGCGGGGGTTGTTGATTCGACTCTCGCTAGCTCCTCGAACCTGCTCTGCTCCCTGTTCTCGGACCCTTCGGGACTGCTGCTTACACACCCTATCAACCACACCCTAGCTCCCTGCTCTGGCGGCCCAACATCTGCGCCTGATCCCGCCTTCTTCCACAGGTCACCCAGTGGGCCAGGTTTGCCCTGGCTCACCCTCTCCTTCGTCCCTGCGCCCTGGTACGCTGCTTACCAGCTACGCAGGCTGCCAGACCCGACTACAGTGCGTCACTCCCTTGCTCTTGATGACAAGGGGACGATCCCCATCGCAAACGCTAACCTTGTTTCCCCCGGACTCCTGGCCTTCGCAGCATCATCGCGAGCAAGCTCGTAGGCCGGGACACCAAATTGCAGTGTGGATGGGCGTTGATACAAGCTCTCGCTTGCTGTTCAGAGTTTGCTAGCGGCGTCATGGCAGGTTCTTGAACTCTCCGTTGCTCGCTCGCTCAAGACCTGCTCGAGCTGGCTCTTCCTTCTTGTCTTCCTTAACCTCACTCTCCAATCCACTCGGAACACCACTCTTCAGCCTCCAACTTCCACCATGCGCTTCTCCACCGTGTCCCTTGCCGTCCTGGCCTCGCTCGCTTCGCTAACCTTCGCTTCGCCTATGCCTGATCGACCTGAGCTGTCCATCAACACCCGTTAGTCCCTTACAATCTTCGCTCGCCCTTCAACGCTAACCCCTTTTGTCTACAGCGGCTCCCTTCAACCGATTCGACCGTGTCGAGTGCCGCAACTCCAAGCAATGCGACGGTGACATCCCCCGTCACGCGAAGGCCACTTGCGACCGTGGAACTTGCTCCTGGAGTGCGTTGCTCGCGCTCTCTCCTTCGAAACCCTATCTGATGTCGAACTTTCTTCCAGCCTGCAAAGGTGACTTCACCAAATCGGGCAACCGCTGCCTCGAGACCTGCCGTGCGAAGGACTGCCCCGACGCTCTCAACGCCCAAGGAATCTGCAACAGCGACGCCGTGACCTGCGGAATTAGTACGTTCTCCTTTGCTGCATTCTCGACGTCGACAACGTGCTGACGTGTTCGCAGAATGCAACACTGGCTTCACTCTCAACCCCCTTGGAACTGGGTGCATTCCCCGAGTGGGAGGCTGCGGAGGTCAGACTTGCGCGTCGCTCCCCTTTGGCACCGCATCTTGCTCCAAGAAGAACGTGTGCACCTACGGTACGTCTTCCGCGTCGCGATCTTTGCTTTCGAGCCGGGCTGAGCAAACTTTGCAGACTGCGACTCGCGCGCCGGCTACACTCTCGCCACCGCGAGCGACGGCGTTCCTACTTGCATCCTCAGGGCAACTCGCTTTGACGTCAACAACTGTGGCGCTGTACGTTTCTTCCTCCCTGAGCTCCTCACGGCCTTGCTCACGCTTCTCGCTCGCAGATTGGCAACGTTTGCGGAGACGACTACACCGGTCGAGGATCCGCACGATGCTTCAACGGCTCCTGCACCCTCCGTACGTTCTTCTCGTTCCTCTTTGCCGGAACTTCACTCACACGTTCGTTTCTCACAGGCTGCCCCAGCGGTCTCTCCGCCTTCGACGGACCCCCTCCGTTCTGCGGTTAAAAATGTTCTTCCCCCTCGCATTTGTTAAGAGTTTGTAGCCCTATCCCTTCGTTTTCTCTTGTTACAAGTTACACACTGCCACGAAATAGGAGCAGTACACCCAATCACTTCGGAGCCGCAAGAGAGAGAGAACTTCGAGGATTCTCGCACCAGCCTTCGCAAGGAGGGTCAAAGTCTCGAACCTCCTCGCAGCCATCGTCGATTTCGAACAGCCTCGCTACGAGAGCAATTCAAGACGCTTTGAAGGTGAGAGAAAGCAGTGGACGGGAGAGCGAGGCCGAAAAAACGGCGTCGGCGGCAGCTCTCTCCTCGTTTCTGCGACGGGGATGCGGCAACGACCGCTCCTCAACCTCCAAATCGAGTTGGGTTTGCCCCGAATCGCTCTCGTAGAACGCTAGTTGGGACCCAGGTCGGTTCCGCTGTGAAACCCCAGAGCCCCTGCACCCAATCATGCCCCCCTCTCCCGCCGACTCGCGCTCGAAATCCTCTGCGAAACGTCCAGCGGACATCTTTGGCGTGGTCTATGAGCGGTCGGGAATCAGGAGCAGATGGGCGCGCGGATGGAGAGGAGGAGGCTGACGCGGGTGGCGACAGAAAGGCAGAGCACAAAGCAGAGCCGAGCAGCACGCAGACAAAAAGCAAGCAGGCACGAGGGAAGCGAGAAGCGGTAAAGGGTGTTTCGTGTTGCTCGTGGGTATCTCCGAAGGGGTATCGTGGGTATCGTCGCCTGCTCCGCTACAAAAAGTACTCGATCTGCCCGACAAGAAGACGCCATCAGTTCCCAGCCATCGACATCCCACGCGCAGACAACTCACTGTCTGTGGCACAGCCTGCGGTAAAGGTTGCTGCCCTGGTCCATCCCGATCGTTCTCCGGCGCCGCATCGAAAACGTTGAAGTGCTTCTCGCCTCCCGGTCCGATTTCGAGGATGCTCGCCATGTTCCCGCAGCGGTAGCAGTAGTTGGGCGCACTCCAGACGGTCGAAAGTCGGTCGTCGTAGAGGACTGAGAAGCCCTCCATGCAGAGTTGGTGTGCGCGAAGGATATGAACCATCGAGTTGACCTCGAGGAACTTGCGAACAACTTGGGCACCGAAAGTGTAGCCTGCGCCACTGGAGAGGGGGAGGAACGTCAGTATGAATCTGGGAGGGAAGCGTCGGGGAGAACGGACCGAGGAGAGATGGCAAACTCCTCTTTGTCGGGGTCGGGGTCAGACCAGACGAGATCTGCCATAGGCCCTTCATGGGGAATCTCTGCAAGGGCGTGTGCATCAGCTCCTCGTTCAAGTCGGCAGGAAGCCACCAACGCACCCCGAAAGCGATCGATGATCTTGATTTGATCAATCGTGTGGACCGACGGCGAGAGACCTTCGCAACGAACCCGATCAGCGACTCTTCCTCTGTCCAGCTCCAAGGGTCGGCTCACCTCCATGTACGCAGAATATCCGATCGTCAATCACCACCGATAGCGTGAGGAAGTCGAACATGTCGGTAAAGTATGTCCACACCGCGGGGCTGCCGTACTTGCGCACGCACTCGCTGTAAAAGCCATATGTCTGCACGCATCGCATCAGCTCCCTCCTTCCCAAACGACCCAGTAGCTCCTCACCTGCGTGACCGCACGACTCTCGTGATTCCCCCGAATGAGCTGCACGCGATCCGGGTACCGCAGCTTCAGACACGTCAGGAGCGAGATCGTCTCGACGCTGAAGAGCCCACGATCCACGTAGTCGCCCAAAAAGAGGTAGTTGGTGTGTGGAGAGTAGCCACCTATCCGAAAGATCTCGATGAGGTCGTAGAACTGGCTGCAGGTCGCGAGGAAGTGGTCAGCTCCAGTCCTACCATAGCAGCGCCGCGTCTGCCTGGGGGATAAGAGTACACACCCATGGATATCCCCGACTACAGTCACGGGTGCGGAGATGTGGACGACGTTGCTCTCACGCATGAGCAGCTCCTTGGTCTTCTCGCAGATCTCCTTGATGAGGGCTTCGCCGAGCAGCTTCTTCCGCAGCAGGATCGAAATGGCGCCGTCCAGATCGAGCATGGTGAAGGGGTTGCGCGGGGAGGGGAGAGCTGGGAGCCGAGGGAGGACGGGAGGAGGGAGGAAGGTGCGGGGGAGACTCTGGCGACGTGGACGAGGAGTTGGCGCGTCTAGAGGGACAGGATGGGATGGGTTCTGGCTGGGAGAGTCTGGTGGGCAGAGGGCTTCAAGCTCGTAGCCTTGCAGTCGTGTTGTAGTTTGGTGACAAAGAGGAGCAGCCGAGTCGACTGCCCTCCTCCTTGCCCTCCGCCAACTCGTGCTGGCAACACTCCTCTGCTCTACGGGGCTCATGCAGGCGATGACGACGAACCAAGCCAACGAATCCCTCTCCACTATTCTCTCAGGCGTGCTGGCTTCCCTCTCCAAGCCTCCCTCCACGTCGGACCTTCGCGCTCTCTCCCTCGCGGTCGGTCCAGCCATGCTCCTCGCTGCTCTCGACCTCCTCGACAACAAAGAAGGTGCGCTACTTTCCACTGCGCGCCAGGAACTCAGCTGAGAGAGAGGAAGCAGTCGCGCGTATCTCGCTCCCGAATGGGCGAGCTCTTTACCAGGTCGCAGGATCCTCGGGGGCCTACACTGTTCACCCCGACGTCCCAGGAGGGTACTGCCCCTGCCCCGCGTTCTCCCACTTGGTTCTCTGCTCCGATTCTCAAGTCATCGTGAGCTCCTCCCTTCCTGTCCGCTTGAGTGAGAGCTAACTCTCATCTCAGTGCAAGCACCTCCTCGCCGTCCGCCTCGCCAACGCGCTCAACCACTTTGTCGACAAGACCGTCACTCTGACCTGGCTCGCCGGTCTCTCCGCCAAGTTCGCCTCTGCCCCTCCCGCGCCAATCTAACAACAAAAGCCCACTTCGCATTCACATCAACTTCGGGATCCACTCGACGTCCGTCCCATCCCCATGCAGCAGCTCGAAGCACTTGGCGCACATGAGCGCCGGCGTCTCCCCCGCCAACTCGTCGTCGATCGTCACGATGCTCCCTGGATCGCGGTCGCAGAGGCGACATTTGGCGGCGGTTAGGCGCGAGAGGAAGGTCGTGACGGGGTACGGGGCGGAGGAGGCGGCGGTGGTGGGTCGAGGATCAGCGGGGTGGATGTAGCTGAGAGTGTAGGGAGGGGGTGAGCGAGGTAGAAGCGGAGGAGAAGGTGGAGCGCACCGAATTCGATCCACAGTCCAAACATGCTCGCAACTCCCTTGATGCATGTACCAGTAAGGCTCCCCAACACGAACGTCCAGATCCCCGATCCTAGTCTCCTGCATCGACTTGCCTGCGCGCCACTGCGGTTTCGGCTGGTCGTACGCCGAGTGCGAGAGAGGAGGGAGGTCGACCTCGAGGTCCGAATCGGGCGTCGCAGCGCGCTGCTTCTTCCCACTCCATTCGACCGAGTCAATGAGGTTGACGAGCATCCTGCGCGTGTGAAATCAGCTCCTGCGAACCCCCCCACTCCGCCCGCACGAAGACTCACTGCGAGTAATCGACCTTGCCAGCTCCCTGATCCGCATAGAGCACTCCCTCGACCCCCCACACGCTCCCAGCCTTCCGCTTGACATGCCCCCACTTGGGCCTCTTCCTCGCCTCTTCCCAATTTTGCTCCATCTCCTCGTCCGCATCCCCATCCTCGGCAATCTCCTCGGGCACGTCGTCCCCTCCCGCCAGCACGTTCTGCTGCAGCTCCCACAGCGACGTGTTGCCGAGCAGTACGATCGTCTGTCCGCGCGTCGTGAAGGGAGAGCGGTTGGTGAAGCGTGGGATCGGGTGGATGGTGATGGAGTAGACGAGGGAAGCGAGCGGGGAGTCGCCAGGAGGGAAGGGGGCAATGGAGACGCTGGAATTACGCTGTGCAGAACGAGAGAATTAGCAGTGCTAGAATGGAAAGGTAGGAAGAGCGCACGAGCTCAGAGAGAGTGTTGTAGTCGGGCGTCTTGGTCTTGCGGAGGTAGAAGTCGAGGTCCTTGATGGGTCTGCGGAGGCAAGTCAGGGCTTGCTCGAGCTCGCGAGAAGAAGAGTGGCGCACTGCAGGATCTTTAGATTGACCGTATTCATCTCCTCGAGCAGCCCAATCACCATCGGATCCGTAGATGGAATCGCCGGCAGGTCGTCTGGAGGCATCGCGTCCCCGTCCTCTTCGTTCCTGTCTCCTTCTTCCTCCTGCTCCAGGTAGCCAGTTGGAAAGGTCATTATCTCGTGCCACTTGATCAGCTCGGAGCGGACGTTGGGGTTCGCATGGAGCTCGCTGTTGTTCTCAAACAGCTCCTGCACGCTTCATATCCGAGAACCGTCAGCTCTCCTCTCACTGCCTCGGTGATGGACGCCGAGCGGCAAACGTACCTGCAGCGAGTGGCTACCTTGTCGGCGAGACCAGAGGAGTGCAACTGCTCTTCGAGCTGCTTGAGCGTATCGGTTGCGCGCTGGAGAGCTGCAGCTGCTTCGGCGGTGAAGGAGCGAGGGTTGATGATGGCGGAGGGTGGGCCGATCGGCTCCAGGTACCCTCGAACGTGGTGCAACGGCATAGGCGAGGATTGTCGTCGGGTGGAGAGAGCCAACCAGCAGCTCCCAGCAGGAGCCAAAGTCCTCTGCGCCCGAGTCGTCTCTCCTCCTCCCCCGCACTCCTCAACTCGATCTTTGCTCGTTCGACTCAGTTTCTGCTCTCTGATCGGCTCTGGGTTCACATTCCTTGGGCTGGAACGACCGCGCTGTTCGCACTCCCCTCCTCGACCTCTTTCCCCGCCTTCTCTCGGCAACAAACATCCACTCGCAGCGATGAATCCACGACCACTCGCCCCCGCCCCTTCTACCCACTCCAACCCCTCCCTCGACCCCTCCCTCCCACTCCAAGCCGGCCCCTCCACCGTCTCCCCTTCCTCCCCTTCCCCCACTTCCCCCTCCGCCTCCGTCCGCCGCCGCCCTTCCCAAGGTCAAAAAGCCTCGGCGC